>OX578135.1:10734927-10967427 GCA_951213105.1 Amaurobius ferox
GGAAATCACTGATATCGATACTAGTATCAGTTACATATTCAAAATTCCTAGTTATGCTCACGCTCAAGTTTTCTGCTATTATGTTCTGAATCTCTTTTTAACTTTTGCTTTCTTATGCTATGTAATACAGTATTGAAAGTCACATTAGAACCTCACCTCATTTTTATTCTTTTACTCAATTACAAAAGAAAGTGGCAATTTTCTTGAATTCTTTCTCATTCTCGCTGAGTACCAGGGTTGTTGGAAATCACTGATATCGATACTAGTATCAGTTACATATTTCAAAATTCCTAGTTATGCTCACGCTCAATTTTTCTGCTATTATGTTCTGAATCTCTTTTTAACTTTTGCTTTCTTATGCTATGTAATACAGTATTGAAAGTCACATTAGAACCTCACTCATTTTTATTCTTTTACTCAATTACAAAAGAAAGTGGCAATTTTCTTGAATTCTTTCTCATTCTCGCTGAGTACCAGGGTTGTTGGAAATCACTGATATCGATACTAGTATCAGTTACATATTTCAAAATTCCTAGTTATGCTCACGCTCAATTTTTCTGCTATTATGTTCTGAATCTCTTTTTAACTTTTGCTTTCTTATGCTATGTAATACAGTATTGAAAGTCACATTAGAACCTCACTCATTTTTATTCTTTTACTCAATTACAAAAGAAAGTGGCAATTTTCTTGAATTCTTTCTCATTCTCGCTGAGTACCAGGGTTGTTGGAAATCACTGATATCGATACTAGTATCAGTTACATATTTCAAAATTCCTAGTTATGCTCACGCTCAAGTTTTCTGCTATTATGTTCTGAATCTCTTTTTAACTTTTGCTTTCTTATGCTATGTAATACAGTATTGAAAGTCACATTAGAACCTCACTCATTTTTATTCTTTTACTCAATTACAAAAGAAAGTGGCAATTTTCTTGAATTCTTTCTCATTCTCGCTGAGTACCAGGGTTGTTGGAAATCACTGATATCGATACTAGTATCAGTTACATATTTCAAAATTCCTAGTTATGCTCACGCTCAATTTTTCTGCTATTATGTTCTGAATCTCTTTTTAACTTTTGCTTTCTTATGCTATGTAATACAGTATTGAAAGTCACATTAGAACCTCACTCATTTTTATTCTTTTACTCAATTACAAAAGAAAGTGGCAATTTTCTTGAATTCTTTCTCATTCTCGCTGAGTACCAGGGTTGTTGGAAATCACTGATATCGATACTAGTATCAGTTACATATTTCAAAATTCCTAGTTATGCTCACGCTCAATTTTTCTGCTATTATGTTCTGAATCTCTTTTTAACTTTTGCTTTCTTATGCTATGTAATACAGTATTGAAAGTCACATTAGAACCTCACTCATTTTTATTCTTTTACTCAATTACAAAGAAAGTGGCAATTTTCTTGAATTCTTTCTCATTCTCGCTGAGTACCAGGGTTGTTGGAAATCACTGATATCGATACTAGTATCAGTTACATATTTCAAAATTCCTAGTTATGCTCACGCTCAATTTTTCTGCTATTATGTTCTGAATCTCTTTTTAACTTTTGCTTTCTTATGCTATGTAATACAGTATTGAAAGTCACATTAGAACCTCACTCATTTTTATTCTTTTACTCAATTACAAAAGAAAGTGGCAATTTTCTTGAATTCTTTCTCATTCTCGCTGAGTACCAGGGTTGTTGGAAATCACTGATATCGATACTAGTATCAGTTACATATTTCAAAATTCCTAGTTATGCTCACGCTCAATTTTTCTGCTATTATGTTCTGAATCTCTTTTTAACTTTTGCTTTCTTATGCTATGTAATACAGTATTGAAAGTCACATTAGAACCTCACTCATTTTTATTCTTTTACTCAATTACAAAAGAAAGTGGCAATTTTCTTGAATTCTTTCTCATTCTCGCTGAGTACCAGGGTTGTTGGAAATCACTGATATCGATACTAGTATCAGTTACATATTTCAAAATTCCTAGTTATGCTCACGCTCAAGTTTTCTGCTATTATGTTCTGAATCTCTTTTTAACTTTTGCTTTCTTATGCTATGTAATACAGTATTGAAAGTCACATTAGAACCTCACTCATTTTTATTCTTTTACTCAATTACAAAAGAAAGTGGCAATTTTCTTGAATTCTTTCTCATTCTCGCTGAGTACCAGGGTTGTTGGAAATCACTGATATCGATACTAGTATCAGTTACATATTTCAAAATTCCTAGTTATGCTCACGCTCAATTTTTCTGCTATTATGTTCTGAATCTCTTTTTAACTTTTGCTTTCTTATGCTATGTAATACAGTATTGAAAGTCACATTAGAACCTCACTCATTTTTATTCTTTTACTCAATTACAAAAGAAAGTGGCAATTTTCTTGAATTCTTTCTCATTCTCGCTGAGTACCAGGGTTGTTGGAAATCACTGATATCGATACTAGTATCAGTTACATATTTCAAAATTCCTAGTTATGCTCACGCTCAAGTTTTCTGCTATTATGTTCTGAATCTCTTTTTAACTTTTGCTTTCTTATGCTATGTAATACAGTATTGAAAGTCACATTAGAACCTCACTCATTTTTATTCTTTTACTCAATTACAAAAGAAAGTGGCAATTTTCTTGAATTCTTTCTCATTCTCGCTGAGTACCAGGGTTGTTGGAAATCACTGATATCGATACTAGTATCAGTTACATATTTCAAAATTCCTAGTTATGCTCACGCTCAATTTTTCTGCTATTATGTTCTGAATCTCTTTTTAACTTTTGCTTTCTTATGCTATGTAATACAGTATTGAAAGTCACATTAGAACCTCACTCATTTTTATTCTTTTACTCAATTACAAAAGAAAGTGGCAATTTTCTTGAATTCTTTCTCATTCTCGCTGAGTACCAGGGTTGTTGGAAATCACTGATATCGATACTAGTATCAGTTACATATTTCAAAATTCCTAGTTATGCTCACGCTCAATTTTTCTGCTATTATGTTCTGAATCTCTTTTTAACTTTTGCTTTCTTATGCTATGTAATACAGTATTGAAAGTCACATTAGAACCTCACTCATTTTTATTCTTTTACTCAATTACAAAAGAAAGTGGCAATTTTCTTGAATTCTTTCTCATTCTCGCTGAGTACCAGGGTTGTTGGAAATCACTGATATCGATACTAGTATCAGTTACATATTTCAAAATTCCTAGTTATGCTCACGCTCAATTTTTCTGCTATTATGTTCTGAATCTCTTTTTAACTTTTGCTTTCTTATGCTATGTAATACAGTATTGAAAGTCACATTAGAACCTCACTCATTTTTATTCTTTTACTCAATTACAAAAGAAAGTGGCAATTTTCTTGAATTCTTTCTCATTCTCGCTGAGTACCAGGGTTGTTGGAAATCACTGATATCGATACTAGTATCAGTTACATATTTCAAAATTCCTAGTTATGCTCACGCTCAAGTTTTCTGCTATTATGTTCTGAATCTCTTTTTAACTTTTGCTTTCTTATGCTATGTAATACAGTATTGAAAGTCACATTAGAACCTCACTCATTTTTATTCTTTTACTCAATTACAAAAGAAAGTGGCAATTTTCTTGAATTCTTTCTATTCTCGCTGAGTACCAGGGTTGTTGGAAATCACTGATATCGATACTAGTATCAGTTACATATTTCAAAATTCCTAGTTATGCTCACGCTCAATTTTTCTGCTATTATGTTCTGAATCTCTTTTTAACTTTTGCTTTCTTATGCTATGTAATACAGTATTGAAAGTCACATTAGAACCTCACTCATTTTTATTCTTTTACTCAATTACAAAAGAAAGTGGCAATTTTCTTGAATTCTTTCTCATTCTCGCTGAGTACCAGGGTTGTTGGAAATCACTGATATCGATACTAGTATCAGTTACATATTTCAAAATTCCTAGTTATGCTCACGCTCAATTTTTCTGCTATTATGTTCTGAATCTCTTTTTAACTTTTGCTTTCTTATGCTATGTAATACAGTATTGAAAGTCACATTAGAACCTCACTCATTTTTATTCTTTTACTCAATTACAAAAGAAAGTGGCAATTTTCTTGAATTCTTTCTCATTCTCGCTGAGTACCAGGGTTGTTGGAAATCACTGATATCGATACTAGTATCAGTTACATATTTCAAAATTCCTAGTTATGCTCACGCTCAATTTTTCTGCTATTATGTTCTGAATCTCTTTTTAACTTTTGCTTTCTTATGCTATGTAATACAGTATTGAAAGTCACATTAGAACCTCACTCATTTTTATTCTTTTACTCAATTACAAAAGAAAGTGGCAATTTTCTTGAATTCTTTCTCATTCTCGCTGAGTACCAGGGTTGTTGGAAATCACTGATATCGATACTAGTATCAGTTACATATTTCAAAATTCCTAGTTATGCTCACGCTCAATTTTTCTGCTATTATGTTCTGAATCTCTTTTTAACTTTTGCTTTCTTATGCTATGTAATACAGTATTGAAAGTCACATTAGAACCTCACTCATTTTTATTCTTTTACTCAATTACAAAAGAAAGTGGCAATTTTCTTGAATTCTTTCTCATTCTCGCTGAGTACCAGGGTTGTTGGAAATCACTGATATCGATACTAGTATCAGTTACATATTTCAAAATTCCTAGTTATGCTCACGCTCAAGTTTTCTGCTATTATGTTCTGAATCTCTTTTTAACTTTTGCTTTCTTATGCTATGTAATACAGTATTGAAAGTCACATTAGAACCTCACTCATTTTTATTCTTTTACTCAATTACAAAAGAAAGTGGCAATTTTCTTGAATTCTTTCTCATTCTCGCTGAGTACCAGGGTTGTTGGAAATCACTGATATCGATACTAGTATCAGTTACATATTTCAAAATTCCTAGTTATGCTCACGCTCAAGTTTTCTGCTATTATGTTCTGAATCTCTTTTTAACTTTTGCTTTCTTATGCTATGTAATACAGTATTGAAAGTCACATTAGAACCTCACTCATTTTTATTCTTTTACTCAATTACAAAAGAAAGTGGCAATTTTCTTGAATTCTTTCTCATTCTCGCTGAGTACCAGGGTTGTTGGAAATCACTGATATCGATACTAGTATCAGTTACATATTTCAAAATTCCTAGTTATGCTCACGCTCAATTTTTCTGCTATTATGTTCTGAATCTCTTTTTAACTTTTGCTTTCTTATGCTATGTAATACAGTATTGAAAGTCACATTAGAACCTCACTCATTTTTATTCTTTTACTCAATTACAAAAGAAAGTGGCAATTTTCTTGAATTCTTTCTCATTCTCGCTGAGTACCAGGGTTGTTGGAAATCACTGATATCGATACTAGTATCAGTTACATATTTCAAAATTCCTAGTTATGCTCACGCTCAATTTTTCTGCTATTATGTTCTGAATCTCTTTTTAACTTTTGCTTTCTTATGCTATGTAATACAGTATTGAAAGTCACATTAGAACCTCACTCATTTTTATTCTTTTACTCAATTACAAAAGAAAGTGGCAATTTTCTTGAATTCTTTCTCATTCTCGCTGAGTACCAGGGTTGTTGGAAATCACTGATATCGATACTAGTATCAGTTACATATTTCAAAATTCCTAGTTATGCTCACGCTCAATTTTTCTGCTATTATGTTCTGAATCTCTTTTTAACTTTTGCTTTCTTATGCTATGTAATACAGTATTGAAAGTCACATTAGAACCTCACTCATTTTTATTCTTTTACTCAATTACAAAAGAAAGTGGCAATTTTCTTGAATTCTTTCTCATTCTCGCTGAGTACCAGGGTTGTTGGAAATCACTGATATCGATACTAGTATCAGTTACATATTTCAAAATTCCTAGTTATGCTCACGCTCAATTTTTCTGCTATTATGTTCTGAATCTCTTTTTAACTTTTGCTTTCTTATGCTATGTAATACAGTATTGAAAGTCACATTAGAACCTCACTCATTTTTATTCTTTTACTCAATTACAAAAGAAAGTGGCAATTTTCTTGAATTCTTTCTCATTCTCGCTGAGTACCAGGGTTGTTGGAAATCACTGATATCGATACTAGTATCAGTTACATATTTCAAAATTCCTAGTTATGCTCACGCTCAATTTTTCTGCTATTATGTTCTGAATCTCTTTTTAACTTTTGCTTTCTTATGCTATGTAATACAGTATTGAAAGTCACATTAGAACCTCACTCATTTTTATTCTTTTACTCAATTACAAAAGAAAGTGGCAATTTTCTTGAATTCTTTCTCATTCTCGCTGAGTACCAGGGTTGTTGGAAATCACTGATATCGATACTAGTATCAGTTACATATTTCAAAATTCCTAGTTATGCTCACGCTCAATTTTTCTGCTATTATGTTCTGAATCTCTTTTTAACTTTTGCTTTCTTATGCTATGTAATACAGTATTGAAAGTCACATTAGAACCTCACTCATTTTTATTCTTTTACTCAATTACAAAAGAAAGTGGCAATTTTCTTGAATTCTTTCTCATTCTCGCTGAGTACCAGGGTTGTTGGAAATCACTGATATCGATACTAGTATCAGTTACATATTTCAAAATTCCTAGTTATGCTCACGCTCAAGTTTTCTGCTATTATGTTCTGAATCTCTTTTTAACTTTTGCTTTCTTATGCTATGTAATACAGTATTGAAAGTCACATTAGAACCTCACTCATTTTTATTCTTTTACTCAATTACAAAAGAAAGTGGCAATTTTCTTGAATTCTTTCTCATTCTCGCTGAGTACCAGGGTTGTTGGAAATCACTGATATCGATACTAGTATCAGTTACATATTTCAAAATTCCTAGTTATGCTCACGCTCAAGTTTTCTGCTATTATGTTCTGAATCTCTTTTTAACTTTTGCTTTCTTATGCTATGTAATACAGTATTGAAAGTCACATTAGAACCTCACTCATTTTTATTCTTTTACTCAATTACAAAAGAAAGTGGCAATTTTCTTGAATTCTTTCTCATTCTCGCTGAGTACCAGGGTTGTTGGAAATCACTGATATCGATACTAGTATCAGTTACATATTTCAAAATTCCTAGTTATGCTCACGCTCAATTTTTCTGCTATTATGTTCTGAATCTCTTTTTAACTTTTGCTTTCTTATGCTATGTAATACAGTATTGAAAGTCACATTAGAACCTCACTCATTTTTATTCTTTTACTCAATTACAAAAGAAAGTGGCAATTTTCTTGAATTCTTTCTCATTCTCGCTGAGTACCAGGGTTGTTGGAAATCACTGATATCGATACTAGTATCAGTTACATATTTCAAAATTCCTAGTTATGCTCACGCTCAATTTTTCTGCTATTATGTTCTGAATCTCTTTTTAACTTTTGCTTTCTTATGCTATGTAATACAGTATTGAAAGTCACATTAGAACCTCACTCATTTTTATTCTTTTACTCAATTACAAAAGAAAGTGGCAATTTTCTTGAATTCTTTCTCATTCTCGCTGAGTACCAGGGTTGTTGGAAATCACTGATATCGATACTAGTATCAGTTACATATTTCAAAATTCCTAGTTATGCTCACGCTCAATTTTTCTGCTATTATGTTCTGAATCTCTTTTTAACTTTTGCTTTCTTATGCTATGTAATACAGTATTGAAAGTCACATTAGAACCTCACTCATTTTTATTCTTTTACTCAATTACAAAAGAAAGTGGCAATTTTCTTGAATTCTTTCTCATTCTCGCTGAGTACCAGGGTTGTTGGAAATCACTGATATCGATACTAGTATCAGTTACATATTTCAAAATTCCTAGTTATGCTCACGCTCAATTTTTCTGCTATTATGTTCTGAATCTCTTTTTAACTTTTGCTTTCTTATGCTATGTAATACAGTATATAGAACGTATTGTTTACACGAATATTTTCGAATTCGAGATTTAGATTCCAATATATGTTTTGAGACCTCCCGAACGCGTCTTGACTATTTTTGGAGGGATGTCTGCCTGTCTGTAGCCCTGCGGTCGAGTTCTTGTGCACACGATAGCGGCCACAAATACGAATGGATTTTTACGAAACTTTCTATCCAATTTTATTATAACAAAATAGTGTACTACATACAATGTCTTAAATTTCGAGAGAGAACTTCGAAATTTAATATTTTTTTAACATAGCAGCATATGACAAAAATGGACATAATCATGTATAAAATGGTTTATGGATGGCTCAATGCTCAAGTTGGGACACATTTTTCCTAGTTACGTCATTAGCCCCTTGGAGGACAAGTCCAGTAGACATTGTCAACTAGAGTTTCATCGAAACATTTTTTTTCAAGCCCTTTAAAGTGACGGGTAACACACTATAATGGCGATCATTTGGAACCATGAAACCGATTTTTCAAAACATTTCTTGTAGAATTTGAAAAGGAAAAAAAAAGCTACTAAAAAGCGGATTCTGGCATGAGAAAATCGAATTAAGCCACACTCGAATTAATTTTGTTCTATTTTTTGCCCACTTCCTCGTCAAATTACATAAAAAAGCAAGTCTATAGCTATAGGAGGCTGAGATGCAGATCCCTGAAAATCGTATTTTTCTCACTTCCAGTATACACACAGGGTAGCTACAGAACGCTACCACGTCTCGCACGGGTGGCCCTTTTAGCCAGGTTTCACTGAGTATTGATCATTCAAACATAACAAGAGAGATCAATCATGCATAATGCATTGATTATGAAACACTTTCTAACTTCAATGCAATTTCATTTAAACATCTCTAAAATGCGATACATTCCTCGGTAATATATTAAAAATTATCATTATACTATATTAATTTATTATATTTGAAAACTTAAAAGTTCATTGAAAAAAATGAACTTACGTCAATTAAATATAAATCGCCTGGCTCCTCGGTAATGTTTTTAACATTATCATAATACTACAATAATTTATTATATTTGAAAACTTCATCAAAAAACAACTGAAATTGATTCAAATGACGACATCGAAATATAACACGCCTGACTCTCTCTATAAAAGCAGCATTTCATTCATACACATTTACCCATTCATTTCATTCATCACAATACTATAATAATTTATTTTATTTAAAAACTTAAGACCGTGGAGGAGCAAGTAATTAAATTCTATGCTTAAAACTTCATCGAAAAACATCGTCCTTCTCTCTGTAAAATCAATGAATATTTCATTCATATCTGCTATGCAGACTCCATGGGCTAAATAATTTTGTGTTAAAGAAATACAGCAATTCTAATGCAACTCATTCTACATATTTTGCTGTTTATATTTTACGTAAGTGAGAAATAGGCTTCGTTGTAGAAATAATCAAATTTGGATGATAATTTAAACTCAAATATATTGTAATTGCGTTGTTTCAGTAAGTAGATGCACAGAATTTAATTAACGTAAAGCGGTTTTAGGACGGATACAACACTCAATATGAATTAAAAAGAAGTTTAAAAATCACGATTTTGAGACAAGGTGGATGCCATATTTCATTTTGAAGTGGGTCATGTTATCTCTTTATATAATGGTCACGTGATCGCTTCATATAAGAGGTGTAATTATTATTTCAATTTTTATTTAAAAAACTACTGAATATATTTTGCTGAAATTTTTTTTATATATTTTATAGGATAATTTGAATATTACCTAAAATTTTCGAAGCAATTTGTGAATTTTAAATCCGCTTAAAAAATGTTTGAAAAATGGGTTCAATGCATTTCATTTTTTCAACCCGGGTTCAATCCAAAACTAATTGGGCGATATCATTCATTTATATTCCTATAGGTCCCACAGACCGTCTGAACAACATATTAAAATTTCATTTTGAGTAAGTCATTTTTACGACAGTTATCGTGCTAAAGGCAGACAGAATGAACAAAGTCATAAACAATTTTCAATTTTGTTGTAAAGTGTTAAAAAATGTTCTTTAACTTTTTGCTTACGGGTGGGACAGCGTCATCCCAAACGAAGAACCTCTCAAAAAGACAGGTATTTGACATACCCTATCCCAAACAGTTCGATCTCTCCTTTACATCCATTGATGGACGCCAGTGCCTGCAAAGGGGCAATCGAATTGTTTGGGATAAGGTATGTCAAATACCTGTCTTCAGAGTTTCTTTGTTTAGTATGGTCACTATCCCACCCGTAAGCAAAAGGTTAAACCTATATCCTACCTTGAGGCATCATTGTCTCCTAACAACAGATATTCTATTCAGCGAATTGATTGTATTTCTAGATAGATACCTTCTGATTTGAACCGTTTGTTTGATGCCTATGTTTGCTTCTCTGCAGAATGTGTCACACCCGACCGCAAGAAAAATTTCTTCATACGTATGTTTGAAGAATACAGCGTGGATCAACTCAACGAGGTAAGTTTGTGTCTTCAATCTTCTTCAAAGCATTTCAACCGCACCCTGTTGGTTCCTATTACTTTCAATTATAAAGATAATTGCGAGGGTATAATGTTAATGGAGAATATAAAAGCTATTTTATAATATGCGATTATAAAGATAATGGGGAGGAAGCATGTCGAGAAATTTATATAAAAAAAACTGAAAATATGTTTGTATGCTTGTTTGTGTGTACAGGGGCTTCGGAAATCATTTTTCACTATGGATGTAAGGTTCCTAATATATATATATATATATATATATATATATATATATATATATATATATATATATATATATATATATATATATATATATACTTCAACTGAATCAAAATACAGAAAACATATTCAATGGGGCCAAGCTGCTCAACCAAGTATATTTATATAAATGCAATGTTATAAAAAAGAAGAACAACAATGTATCAAAATTAGTCGGGGGGGATTGTGACACCCACTTGCCGGTTAAGCCAGCTTTATGTCATGACGACACTCCCGGAAGCCGATACGCTGTCGAAAACCAAGTACACAATACTTAAAACACAAAAATTATATATGAAAAGTCCAAAAAGTGAAAGACCTATACCGACACTACCAATACTTAAATATCTAAATTCCCAATACAACAAAACAGCAACACAAAAGACAGTATATAAAACATTAAGAAGACAATAATACAAACCAACCTCGCACCTACATCAAAACACAATAAGTATCGACTTAGTGTCTTCAATTAATATTTTACAGATCAAAACACCCAGGAACCTTAATACCAATACCTCTAAGGCTATGCTATATCTCTAACTTTTCTAACTGCAAGTGTGCTTTTATATAAATACAAACTGTAACTTACCGTTACGGTTATATCATATACGGTCATTAGAAAGTTTTACAATAATTTTTGATACATTGTTGTTCTTTTTTATTACATTGCATATATATATATATATATATATATATAAGCAACGTGATAAACAAACGTTATCTCGTTGAAGTAAAGATATCTCCATCTCAAGGAATTTAAGATTTCTCATTAATAGTTTTATTAATATTGACTCTGATGAATTTCTCTACGTTTTTGAAATAAGAACGAAGAAACACACAGCAAAATTTTTGTAGAAAAACGTATTATGAGAAATCATGGCCGAAAAGTTGCGCACATCATATTTTAAAGTCATATAATGTACTGAGAAACTGAAATAACAGAATTTATGTGAAATGGCACTACCAAACCTTAAAAAATATATCAAAAATATCATTTGCTGTTTTTAATATGTTAAACGATTATTACATATAATTTTATTATCAATCGAAAAATCCAGAAAATTTTATCTTATTTTTCTAACCATTCTTATGCGAGTGTCGCTAAATAGCTTCAGAAAAAATGCCTATGCTCTAAAATCCCTAATAATTCAACAATTATGTGGTATGTAAAGAGTTTTCGAAGAACTGGATCTGTTGCAGACAAAATGAGAAAAGACAATTTAACCTTCAAATTTAACTCAGAATAAAATGTTTTAAATAAAGACTAGGTTATTGAAGTTTTTCAATGAACTCTTCAATGACACTCTTATAAGAACAGAAAGATATTGCTCTCAAGTAAAAATTCCTTTACGTAACACCATGCTCTCCGATTGATGAAAAAGAGCGCTGAGGTTTTAAAAGCAGCAGACGATGTATTTGAAAGCGTTATATTAGACTCTCCCACAGAATTAATATTTAAATTTTAAAATTCAGAAATAGCTTTATACTTAAATTATTCTAAAACCATTGTTTTGAGGATGTTTAAAAATGTTAAACTTCATGCTAATGCTTGAATTTATTGTAGTTGAAAATATAATGGCAATTGGCAATGTAGATATCCCCATGAAAAAATATCAAATTTTGAAACTTGCTATTCAATCACTGAAATGAAAAAATCTCCACTGAGTACACTATGTCTTTATTGATAAATAACTACAATCACTGAATTTCAAATAGCATTATTCCTTATAGTAGAGAAAAGTGGTTGAGGAAAATGAATTGATTTATATTTTTGAAAGGATATAAGTTGTTTGAGAAACACTGAATACGAAACAAACATTTTAACAATAGTATCTGTGCGTATCATTTCGTGTTATCTGCTAAAATCATAATTAAAAGTGATATAAAAAGTGATCGGCGCAACACTTTGTTATGGAGCATTCACAAAACAAGCTCCCGTGAAGAACTGAGGTTCAACCCCAGTAACTCGGATCTGGTAGACTTATTCATCCCTCCCCCTCCCCCGTACTCTGCGACCTAAGCTGGTAATCATAGGGAAATTTTCATTGTCACTTTGAAGAAACCTTTACTTTGGCAAATCGTATACTATTACTTTCCTTATATACATAATGTATAAGGAAAATATGGTGACAGGGTCGAAAATTCGAATTCGAGTTTTCGACGAGAGAGCACGTTTCAAGCATCCCTGATTACGAATCGAACATTTTTGAGGTAATGTCTGTGTGTGTGTGTGAAAGTGTGTGTGTGTGTGTGTGTGTGTGTGTGTGAAAGTGTGTGTGTGTGTGTGTGTGTGTGTGAAAGTGTGTGTGTGTGTGTGTGTGTGAAAGTGTGTGTGTGTTGATGTTGATGACCCAGACCGTCCGACCTACCAGAAAGGTGTAAGGTAACTGTATGGACGGCCGGGAAGTGCCACCCAATTTAGACCGGAACCCAGTGGGGGAGGCATCCACAGGGACCGTACCCTCCTTCCCCTACCACCAACCTCTCGGAAGGACTTACGGACCCACATGTTTAACGTGATCGTACTCCGCATGAACACGGCGGCATATGTGGCAGCGTGCAAATCTAGCGCGCAAACCACGGGATACCGCACCCGAGATGGCCAACAGCACGCGGCGCTCCGAGGTGGTCACCCACCAAGTACTAACCGCGCCCGATGCTGCTTGACTTCGGTGATCTAACGACAACCGGTGTTTTCAGCACGGTACGGCCGTTGGCCTAAGTGTGTGTGTGTGTAGAGACGATATCTCACGAACGAATGGAGCGATTCGAATGAAATTTGGTACAAACATCACAATCCGTGATTACTGGAAGCCTATTGTTTTTAAACGCAATTGAATGATCAGAACCCCTCTAAATTTTCCAGTGAAATATTGAAAAAAATCATCAAAAATCAAAACCTTTAATAAAATTACGCAAATAGACATTTCTTAGGTAATTTTCCCTTAGAAAACGATTGACATAAGCTGTAAGACGCTACCATTAACCGTTCTCGAGATCGTTCTCGAACCGTTCACTCATATTCACTACGTCTATAACTGGTGAATAAAAAGAAAAGCTGTAGTAAAACCATAAACGAAACATCTGAAAATCTATGGATATTGAGTCCTGAAATTGAATAAAATGTTTTTCAATGTCATTTGAAGATTACATCAAGACACTTTATAACAATTTTATGCAAAATTCTGTGAGGATTTCTTCACAAGAATTTTCAATGTCATGTAGAGGGTAAATTAAGAAATAAAATAAATTTTTTAACCTCTAACCCAAGTTCAAGGTCATATTTTGGACAACTGAACGTGATCAAATTGTTTCAATGTCATTTAAAGGTCACAGACGAAGTATGTCTCCTTTAGAAGTATAGTACAGGCATTCTCAATGTCATTCAGGGGTCAATTTATTAAAAACAGAAAATATTTTGACCTCTGATGGTCATTTTTCTGGCCATTCACCCGGATCTCAGAATTTCAATGTCAGAAGCCCTGGACACTTCTGCGCATGACAGAAACCCTGGACACTTCTGCGCAAGACAGAAGCCCTGGACTATTCTGCGCATGACAGAAACTCTGGGCACTTCTGCGCATAACAGCAGGTTGAGTCCATTTGAATAATAGGGTTCAAAAGGTTATTTTAAGAAATCGTTCATAACTTAATCCTTTCTCCCCTTCAACATAAATTGACTCGTCTTGGCACTTTGAAAAGCTAGGATGTCTAAAGTTTAGTTGAAAAGTAAGTGCTTCACTTATATTACTAAATAATTTCATTGCGCATAAACACATACAATACCACAAACTCTGTCTATCTATTATATACACCTGTCCCCAGATTTACACGGAAGACAGGTTCTGCACAAAACAGTGTAAATTGAAATCTTGGATTTTGCTAAGTAGAATCGTGTAAAACGAAAATAACCCCAAAATGTGCATGATTCAGTCATTTATTTAAGTAAAACAAAAGTAAGACATCTTAGAAAACTTAAAATTATACTTAGTTTATAAAACAACAAACATATGAATGTAGTAATATAACATATTTAATTTATTTTACATTAGGAACAAAAAACAAAAAGACCCTTAAAAACTAATTATAAGTTTAAACACTGCCATCACTTTCATGTACTATCAGTCTTTTCTTTCTGATAGATATGATGTCATTTTCATCAGAGCTTTCCTGATGCCATTCCGGCTCAATGGTTGACGAATTAGGCAAGATCTCGGGTTGACAAGACTTTGTCATGAAATCGGTAATTAACAATTGCGTAGGATTTTTTGCTAAATCTTTATGGACCTCTTCATATTGATTTAAGCATTTACGAAGGTCTCGCTGGAATCGGAGAGCTCGATCAACATTTGTGTCATATTGTAAGAAATGGTTGCCTAATTTTCTTCCCAAATCAAGTCCTACGTTTATGATTCTTGCTGTGAACGCAACTGATTCAGATTACTCTTCATCAGAATCATTGTCTTCATCATGTTTGTTTCATGAATCATGTTAATTAAATCATCATTCAATTCTTCATCAGCCATTATTTCTTCAATATCTGCCTGAGCTAAATCTTCAAAACCTTCTCCTCCTATAGTATGGACCAACTCAGTGATCTGAGAATATTCATGTTCTATTGGTGATTTATCATTTCCACTTTCAACAACATCCGGCCATATTGCTTTCCAGCAGGCGTTGATCGTTGACTGTTTGATCGGAGTGTATGACAGTCCAACATGCTTATCACAATCTCAAATTGTAAATTTCTTCCAAGCATCCATCAGAGTAAGAGATTCATCATTCTCCATTTGTTCTAAGATATGCCTGAAAGTTTGCTTGATGTACAGTGCTTTAAAAGTCGAAATTATCCCTTGATCTAACGGCTGTAATAAGGAAGTTGTATTCTTTGGTAAAAAAACAACTTTTACATTTTCGTGTTGTAAATCTGGAGGATGACCTGATGCATTATCAATTAATAGAAGAGCCTTAAAAGGCAATCCCTTTTTAGTTAAATAATTTTTGACATCTGGAACAAAGAAGTTATGGAACCATTCATTGAAAGCTATGGCAGTGACCAATGCTTTTTCCATTAGCCATCCAATAGACGGGAAGGTTTTTGATATTTATTCCTTTGAATGATCGTGGTGATTTTGATTTGGTAATCACCAATAGTTTCATCATATAATCGCCAGAAGCATTGTAATAGAAAAGAACTGTTATACGACTTTTCGCTATTTTATGACCACTAGCTGATTTGTGAGCTTTGGCTATAAAGGTTCTTTCCGGCATTTTTTCCCAGAATAATCCGAACTCGTCAGCATTGAAAACCTGATCAGAAGTGTAGGAGTTAGCGGCAATAATTTCAGCAAGTTTTGCCGGATATTGTTGTGCCACATCCGAATCAGCAGATGCACTTTCACCTTTCATTCTCAAATTATGTAAAGAATGTCTTTGCTTGAATCTCTCGAACCACCCATGGCTTGCGGAAAAAGATACCTTTTTTTTATCGGGCGAAGTCGACGGCAACTGATTCTTAAGTGATTGATAAATCTTCAAAGCTTTATTTGTAACAGCATTGGTATCGATCGGGATTCGCTTTTGAATTTGGTCTTCTATCCATACCACTAAGGCTTTTTCCATATTTTCCATTGTAACATCCCTAACATTTAAAGTCGTACTCATACTGCTGCAGGTTCCAGCTGCTACACTTTTTCTAATGGAGTCTTCATTTTTTCTTTTTGTCTTTATTGTAGCTTCATTCATGGAGTAAAATTTAGCAACATCCGTTACTCTTTCTCTATTACGTAAACTGTCTAATATTTGAATTTTAGTTTAAAAAGAAATAACTTTTCTTTTCATTTGATTTTTCTTCAAATCCTTTGACATTATAGAACCTTAACAAATTTACGCAAACTATAAAGATGCAAGAAAAACTGCATGTTGAAAACTTACCAGTTCAAAAGATAAACGCACAATAATATAAACTTTGCTGCTAAAATGTTTCTGCACTATGTACTTGCACGAACCAGATAGCTTTACTGCTGTGAAATACATACGGGGATTCCCCTATTACGGGAATTTTACCTATACGGGGATTCCCCATTACGGGGATTCCCCTAAATGTATATATTTTACAACACCGGGAATCCCCTGTTGTTTTCATCAGTGTTACCAAAGGAATAAAATTCAAAAATGTCATCAAATCTTTGTATAGGCGTATATGGAGCGGAATATACATTTTTATCAATTTTTTGAAATCTGTTAATTTATAAACCGTGTAAAAGCGACATCGTGTAAAACAAGTGCCGTGTAAATCGGGGGATAATGTATTCACTTGCATTAGAATATATGCACGAGTGTTTTAAAGAAAAGTCGTTCTGTATATTTCCCTTCCCGCTTGCATACACATTGCAGAATTGGCTAGTCAATGTATACATCTTTCGAACGCTAGTGAGTGCCTACGATAAAAATGGGTAGTAGTGTGCACTTAAAATCACTTAAAGTGCACTTTAGCAAATGAAATCTTTAAATATATATTGTTATTCAAGTATTCTAAATAACTTATTTTTATGACAAAAAAATTTCGATGTTTAATGGGTTTAGTTCCGATTTTTATTTCCATCATCGTCCGTTTACCATGACACTCTATGATACGAATAATGCTCTTATGTTTCTGGGCGTTCTACTGCGCAAGTTGTTTATGGACGCTCGTGCTCTCTATTTAGGAGCCTACAGTTAGTTAATTTATAGTTAGTGTTCGATAATGCGAACCGGCTGAATGGCAGAAGTGGATCTCAAGATCTCAAAGACGGGGTTACAGAAGTGCCGAGAAAAGGATAGGATCATCCCGTTAAACCTCTAGTGAAGAGAAAAAAGATAATAAAGGAGTTTCATAAACTGGATATAATTTAAATCGAAGTTGTGGCACTGGATGCGACCGGTTTGAAACCGGTAACAGGACCGTCACAACTCCATCATAAGATGGCAGCTAGCAATCCATTCCATGGCTAGTTCTGTCATCTAGCAATGGAATGGCTATATTGTAAATAAAATTACCATAATTGTAAATAAAACTGGTTCAGACATTTGTAAGTAATGCAACAATATTGATGATTTAAATTTCTTTTAAACAGGTTGGTGAAAGACATGGAACTTATATGGCGAGCTGTCGTAAGTTCGCATATACAGATTTTATTTTTCTCATTTTTATACCATTTCCATAGAGCAGTGTATTTCTAAATGTATCTAGTGACATGTGTAACGCGAAGTACTTCATGGACATTGAAAACCAATATTCTAACGATACTATCTATTAATATCATTCTTTTTCAACCTGGTTTCACCGTTGTTTAAGTCTTCACTGGATGAAATGAATGTTACAGGCAAAGAACCCACATCATGGTGATACTTTTGAAATGAAGAAGTCTTATGTAAAGACCTTTTTATAGAATGCAAGAAATAGGATCAACATTGAACCGACAACTTATTCTACGAACTGCGAAAATTAGAGACTGCATGGTCTATAACTTGCGTTCAAATTGCTGAATGTACTTTTGCATCTGCAAAGTCACTCCCCAAATAGCACAAATACGTAATTCTTACGTATCAAGCATACGTAACTATTACGAAAAAATGGTACGTTAGATTACGGTGTACCAACCGTTACAAAAAAGGTCATAAATACGTATGCTCAAACATTATTATTATGTATCCACATACGTTATTATTACGTATCCACATACGTTGCAATTACGTATATCCACATACGTTATTATTACGTATATCCATATACGTCATTATTATGTATCTACATATGTTATTATTATGTATATTCACAAACGTTATTATTACGTATCCACATACATTATTATTACGTATCTACATACGTTATTACGTATATCCACATACGTTATTATTACGTATCTACATACATTAATAATACATATCCACATACGTTACTTTTACGTATATCCACATATGTTATTATTACTCATCCACATATATTATTTTAACAAATCGACCTACATACTTTATTATTACGTATATCCACATACATTATTTTTAAGTATCTACATACGTTATTATTACGTATTATCCACATGCATACAGTTCTACATACGGTTATAATACCGTATGTGTATTACTTAGGTCAATTTCTTGTATGAAACAAGCAAATCAGACTGCCTGCTTTATATGACCTCAATCTAGACTTCTTCGGAAGATAAATGCTAGAGACATTTGCCAAGGTTTATTATTATTGGCTTGTGCAGTCATCCAAGCAAAAAGTGTCAAATTTTGGTGTCACTTGGAGAAGCTTTCGTGACTCCATTACAGAAAGCTTTCTGATTAAAGATTAAATTAAAGAATAAAAATAATTTTTTTTTTGTCTGTTAAATTTTTGAAATAGAATCTTTTTAAATAGCTGTGATGAGGCAAAATCTTCCATTTTCAACTTATAATGAGAATATATACATTTAATTATATCGAACTTGCATTGATAAGGTTAAATCTGTCTTCAAATTAGGAGATCTTAATTACTTAAGTATAGAAATTATTTAATTACTTTAAGTATAAAAGTAAATTTAATTACTTTAAGTATAGAAGAGCACAATTTATAGGACAGATATTTGCGATTGATTAATTGTCATTGCGTTACTTTTGTTAGAAACTAATACTATAATATCAATGCCCCTTGATTTCATTCACGTTTTGATAAACATTTATCTATGTACGAATGGCAACACACACGATTATTGCCTCCGATAGCTCATTCGTGGAAAGATTTTCTTTGAAAATGCGCGCACATTCTCTGCAATGACATTACAAATCAGGCTGCAAGGAAGAAACTTTCATGATGTTTACCATCTCCATGTTCTTCGGCAAGTGACGAAATAGTAAGGAAGAGAAATACACAGTAGTACAGCAAAATAGTCGGCAACTTTTCAATGATACGGATTGCTTCGTTTGAAAATGCGTCCACAGTTTCAGGTTTCCCTGGAAAAAATTATCTCAGTCCTTAGATATCATTTTTGTTGTGATTTTAATTTTCTATTGCTTTAAATGGGTTTAAAATTTTACTTTAGCAAAAGACCAAACAGTAAAGGCCCGTCCTATACGTACAGTTCAGCCTTCAGTTAGAACTGATAGGCGAAATTGTGACAGTTATGCCTGTTTGTTCCTCACACGCTCAGATTGCATTGTTAATTCATCATCTTCGATCAGACTTGGAATCTTGTTGTGAATGAGCCGTCGAACGTTGTTAATAAATCCAGGAATTTATGCCAGTAATTTAAAATTTATTTTTTTTTATAATTCGCAATAAATTGATTAATGCCTAACCGAAAAATACAAATTTAATATATTAAACGAAAGACAAAAACAAAGGAGAATACAATATAATTCAGATAATTTAAATTATTAAAATATAACGTAAACGAACTTCCCTTATTTTAATTAACAATGGAATTACTTATTAAAGAGAATATAAAAATCACAAATAAATATAAAATTTATAAATACTTTAATATAAGAACAAGGAAGATCAATCATGCATAAAGCATTGATTAAGAGACACTTTCCAACTGCAATGCAATTTTATTTAAACACCTCTAAAATACAATACATTCAGCGGCAATATTTTTAAAATTATCACAATATTACATTAATTTATTATATTTGAAAATTTAAAACTTCATCGAAAAAAATGAACTTCAAATGACGTCATTTAAATATAAGTCGTCTGGTTTAAACATCTCTAAAATGCGATACATTCAGCGGTAATATTTTTTAAATTATCACAATAATACAATAATTTATTACATTTGAAAACTTAAAACTTTATCGAAAAAAATGAACTTTATTCCAATGACGTCATTGAAATATAAATCGTCCTGCTCTCTATATAAAACCTGTAAATATTTCATTCATACACTTTTATTCCATTCCTTTCATTCATCACAATATTACAATAATTTATTTTATTTAAAAACTTAAAATCATGGAGGTAAACGTAATTTAACTCTGTGCTTAAAACTTCATTGAAAAAGTGTGCTATAAAATCGTATGTTCTCTATATAAAATCAATGAATGTTTCATTCATATCAGCTATATTTCACCGTCAAAGAACTAAATAATTTTATGTTAAAGATATTCAGCAATTCTTATACAACTCACCCTACATCTTGATGTGTTTACATTCTCCATTAGTGGAAATTAAGCTTCGTTGTTGAAATAATCAAAGTTTAATGATCATTTAAACTCAAATATATTGTAATTGTTTTATTTCAGAATGTAGATGCATAGAAATTAAGCAAAAATAAAGCGGTTTTAGTACGGATAAACACCAAATATAAAATGAAAAGAACTTCAAAAATCACGATTTTGACCCAAGATGGATATCATATTTTATTTTGAAGTGGATCACGTGATCTCTTCATATAATATGGGTGTCATTATTATTTTAATTTTTATTTAAAAATCTACCGAATAATTTGCTAAAATTTTATTTTATATTTTTATAGGATAATTTGAATATTTCCTAAAACTTTGTAGCAATTTGTGAATTTTAAATTCGCTTAAAAAATGTTTGAAAAATGAGGTCCCATAGGGTTCAATGTATTTCATTTTTTCAACCCGGGTTCAGTCCAAAACTAATTGGGTGATATTATTCATTTATATTCTCATAGGTCCCACAGACCGTCTGAACAACATACTAAAATTTCATTTTGATAAAGTCCTTTTTACGGCAGTTATCGTGCTAACGGATAGACAGACAGATAGAATGAACAAAGTCATAAACACTTTTCAACTATGTTGTAAAGTGTTAAAAAGGAAATAATAATTATTCGCCCAAATTTATGTTATCAAATTATTACTTCCAAACTTTTATATAACCAGACTGACCTATAAATTCCGTCAAGTTGGTTGGTTGGTTGGGGTCGTGTCCCTAACATATTTATTAAGGAAGAATGTGTGCACTGCTTCTGCTTAGTCAAAGACCAGGGGCACCGAAGGTAGAAGTCTGACTTCAGCCCCAATAAGACATCACAACATCCATGCCCGCAGGCGGGATTCGAACCCGCAATCTGGCAGCCGAGCCATCACGAGGAAACGCCTGCCTCTTTGACCGCTCGGCCACCACATCGGCAATTCCGTCAAGTAAATTCTATATACGCTTTAACTCTATATACCGTTTTAAACACTCCTTATAGAGCACTATAAGGATTTCTGACCACGTTAACTGTTGAGACATCTGTTTCTCACTTTGTAGTTCTACGTAGCTGCAGTTCTCTCTGAACTTATCTCTAGATTGCGACGGCATTTGTTGAATCATGTCGACTATGTGCTATGTCATGTCGATTATGTCATGTCGACTATGTGCTTTCATTTTAAGCGAAGTTAAAATTTCAGTGTCTTTTCTTCATAGTTTAGGTAAGTAAAGCTTGCTTCATTTTTCCTTTATATATTTATGTGGGATACGTGTTTATTACATGTTAATTTAATGATAAATGCTAATTTGTACTTAATACACTTATGTGCGATAAATGTTTATTGTTGTGACAATTTTGGTTTTGCAAAATATCCGGAAAAGCCAAAAACAAAGAATTATTTTTATAGACTTAAAATTTCCCTCAGGCAACCCATTCAACCACTAGCTTCTCTGAAAAAGGCGAAGCAGACCAAGTAATTTCAGAAATGTTCCATGAGTTTCAAAGGTAGAAGTTTCAATATTAGAAAAAATCCTTTTTGATAATAAAAATGACCACTACCCGAAATTTGGAACATCTTAAGTCAGATGTGATTGTGGCGTGGCTCCGCTGGAATCTTACAATTACACATTGGCCGTTAATCGTATTTCTGCACGCCACTTGCTCGATTACCGAGCATATCTCCAGGTTCTGATTAATTGGAAAATGCATCACGAGAACACACAATAAATACTAATTAAAAGTTAATAAAGCTTTTATTTTAAAATACTTATATTTAAAACCTGTTACTTATAATTTAAAAACCACAAAATATCATCTTAATTACATACAATATATTTACATTCGCTAAGTAGCAGGTATTGGATAATGATCAATCTGATCATTCCCCCCCTCTCTAGTTAAATTAAATAGCATATTAACCCTCAAGTTAGGCAGTTAACTTCCTTATTAAATTCTAATTATATTCTCTGATACTCAGTCTGCAGTGGGAGAGGACAAAAGGACTTACCCCTTTTAGGGACTGGTAGGACGGCATCGAGGATGACCTCCGTCGATTTTTTTAGCACGACCAGCACTTAACTCTGAAAATCACCAACTCTGTTCTCTCCCCGCTCTTCTTCTCCTCGTCGGGACCTCGGACAGCCCCCTGGCCGGGCTCCATAGCTGACGCTTGGCCGCTATAGGTTCGAAAACCCATAAATTCAGTGACGCGGCCGGGCTCCCTCGAATCACTGGATTTGGCCCCTTCCAAAGGGTTGGCTAAAAATTGGGGGGCTCCAGCCCTCTTGCAGGTGTCCATTTTATTTAAAAATAAGATAGCGTCCTTTGCCATTTTCTCACCACTGCAGCTGGTCTCTTACTCATAGCCATGGAATGTCATTCGTTTCCAAAGAGAGAAGGGGGGGGGGGGGGGTAATACTTTCTAGAAGTGAAGTGGCGACAGGAAAATTCCAATACTGTCCCACGACAGTGATGATAAAAATAATGAAATGATAAAAATGTGTGCAATGACAAAAATAGAATCTAGATCACATGATAGATAAAATGTGCAACACTTTTTTTTTCTTTTTTTTATTTATTTTTTATTTTTTTGGCTGCAATGGAAAGAAAAACTGTTTTAGTGAATATCACTGCGACTCATTTTCCAATGAAATTTTCTCATAATTAAAACCAGAAACCTCAATAAAAATGGTAGGAGTCAAACGGGAACTATTTTCTTTCGTATTCACTTTATCTTCATAACCTTACTCTAGCAGCACTCAGTCACGTGATGTCGCGTCATTCCATATTACGGTACATTTTTGATCTATTACAATGCGATGTAATCCATAAATATTTGCTAATTTATGCTAGAATTTATATTTATTGAAATTCTTCTGCCTGACATTTCCATTCCTTACAAACTGTTGATTTTATTGACAATACAGAGAAAAATTTCAATTTGGACTAAGGTCTGGCAGGATTTCTAAGTCCTTAAAAAAAATGATTGATTTAAAACGGAAGTTGAACAGAAACTGGAGATTTTAGCTTGAGCCTATGTATACAATACATTTTCTTCTGTGAAAATATTCATTAAACATTTATTTTTGTTTTTAGCGTGTGGGATCACCAGTGTACCAGCTTTTATGCCCTATATATCAAGAACAATCGGAGGTACTTCAGTGAAACCACCTAACAAATACCCATGGCTGGTGAGACTTTTACTCTAACTCGCACATTTTTTATATGAGTGTCTGCATTCTAATATGTATATAATGTTTTGAATTGACTTTTTTGATTAAATGACTATCGTATCTAACACCCCTGTTTCGATACGATGTACTGATATTTCATACACCGCATAAACGCCTGTAGAGAACGCTCCCAAAAGTAGATTCCTGTTCCCCTTCCCGTAGAAAACTGCTTTTCTGAAAAGGTTTCATTCACCTACGCTATTCAGCATGGAATAGTCGATACCTGTAATGGTAACAGGAAAACGAAACGGGCGAATTTAGCCCTGCCCACAGCCATTGCAGTTATCTGCTCTTCTGAGTAAGGTTGGACACGTCACGATTCTGCAAACAATATATATATATATATATATATATATATATATATATATATATATATATATATATTATATATATATATATATATATAATACATATATAATATACTATATAATATATACACTGGCGGAAAATAAAATCCCAACACCAAGAAGAAATTAGTTTAGAGGAATGAAATTTAGGCAAACCAATAGTGTAGGTAACATACTTATTTGATTAAAGTTTCAAGGTCGAAGGTTAAAGTATGCGCGAGAAAAGCCATTTCAAATGTGAAATGGTGGTACATTAATAACCGCTGTAGTTGCTACGATTTTGAATGCAAGCATGCAAACGTGCATGCATTGTGTCGTACAGGTGTTGTATGTCATTTTATGGGATGGAGTTCCATGCCTGTTGCACTTGGTCAGCCAAATCAGCAAGGGTTAATGCTGGTTGTGGATGACGCTTCCAATAATGTCCCATACGTGCTCGATGGGAGAAAGATCTGGTGATTTCGCAGGCCAAGGCAACATGTCGACACTCTATAGAGCACGTTGGGTGGCAGCAGCGGTATGAGAACGAGCGTTATACTGTTGGAAAACACCCTCTTGAATACTGTTCATGAATGGCAGCACAAACGGTTCAATCACCAGTCTGATGTACAAATTTGCTGCCAATGTGCTTGGGATAACGACGAGAGTGCTCCTGCTGTCATAGGAAATGACTTCCCAGACCATAACTCCTTGTGTAGGCCCAGAGTATCTACGCCGCAGACAGTTTGGTTCCAAGCGCTCACCTGGCCTCCTTCTTACCAACATACGACCATCACTGGCACCAAGACAGAAACGGCTCTCATCTGAGAATACAACAGATCTCCACTCCGCCCTCCAATGAGCTCTAGATTGATACCACTGACTTCGCAGATGGCAGTGATTCGGAGTTACTGGTATGAACGCTACAGGCCATCTGGCTCGGAGCTGTCCCTCAACTAATCGATTTCTTACAGTTCGCTGTATCACTCTGGGGCCAACAGAAGCTCTAATTGCTGCTGCAGATGCAGTACGATACGCCACAGCAATGAGGCGAATACGGCGGTCTTCTCTCTCAGTAGTGGCCCGTGCGCAGCCGGATCCCGGTCTTCTTGAGACAGTGCCTTCCCGTGACCACTGCTGCCAACAATCATGCACAGTGGATACATCCCTGCCCAGTCTTTCTGAAATATCGCGGAAAGAAAATCCACCTTCTCGCAGCCCTATTATACGGCCTCGTTCAAACTGACTAAGCTGCTGATACTGCCTTATTCGTCTCCTTAAAGGCATTCTTGACTCAAACCTAGCTCACAACGCCCAGTCTGGAAGATAAATAACGCTCACGAACACAGAGTATTTAAAGCACACGTGATTTGCATGATCATAATGGCGTTACTAGCGCCACTCTTATTCATCTAGCTCGAAATTTGAATAGGCGTCATATGAAAAGGAAGAAACGTTAAAACGTTTAAAGGGGAGAACCAAATGCGTTGCATATAATGGCAGGGGAGGATTGAGACTCCCCTTCCCGTTTAAAGCAGCTTTTACAGCCCGGGCAACATTCAAGGTACCAATACAATACAATGGTCAGTCCCCTACATGTGCATAGACAAAGGCACCCGTATACAAGAAGAGCAAGCACAACATAGACGCAGAAGGAATGGACACAAAATGAAAACCGATCCTAGTACCAGAGCCTATATATCAACACTTATGCATGCGTGCCAACACACCAGTATCGTATAAATCACACAAAGTACCTGTCAAATTCCGCACAGTCACTGTTGGATGTGGAACTTACCTAACCCAGGCAAATCTGAAGCTTTTGAATATCCTTAAACATGTTATGATTAATCTTAATAAACAAAGTACTGTTATGATTAAGAATGGACAAGAAGTCATAAATCGCCTCAAATTTTGTCACAAGGACATCAAATTTAAAAACTATGATTTTCGAGATTTGTTTAACAATATTCACTTAACATAGCTGTACCTAATACTGAAGAATTTACATGAAAAATATGACCTAAAAGTGTTCATTACATTTCATAGATATTTGGATCTCGTGGAATTGGTGCTAAAAGAGAATATTTTACATGACGGAAATGGCTATTACCAACAAATTAAAGGTATACCCATGGGGGGAGCCTGTTCATCCATTTTGGCAGATATCTATCTATCTGCTTATGAAAAAGGTACACATATTCTTTATGAGATGCCATATTTCCGTTATGTGGACGATGTGCCCTTGGGGTGTTTTGAAGGCACATCTAATTTCGATTTCACCTTTTATCCAAGAGAATTGGAACTAATCGAAAACCAAGTGGACGAGAATGGTGCAGTGAATTTTTTGGACATTTCAATAAATAAACATCAACGATATGGTACTTATACAACTTTATACGACAAACGCGATTTTCACAAAATCAAGATTGGCTATCTTATAGATTGGAGGACGAACCTCAATAAAAATGTTTTCAGAAACATCTTTGTCGGCCATTTCAAGAGAAACCAGGCTTACAACACATTCAAAAGGGATTGCAATAAATGTAATCAAAAAATCGTGACCGAAGCTTTAAGAAAACACTATCCTATTTATTTCTTGCGGGCATGCTATAATTCCTTTTTCGGTAATAAAGAAAACTTTAGCCGTTTCCATCGGGAATTGATTGGAATTTTGTGATTTATGCGATACTGGTGTGTTGGCACGCATGCGTAAGTGTTGATATATGGGCTCTGGTACTAGGATCATTTTTCATTTTGTGTCCATTCCTTCTGCGTCGATGTTGTTCTTGCTCTTCTTGTATAGGGGTGCCTTTGTCTATGCACATGTAGAGGACTGACCATTGTATTGTATTGGTACCGTGAGCGTTGTCTGGGCTGTAAAAGCTGCTTTAAACGGAAAGGGGAGTCGCAATCCTCCCCTGCCATTATATGCAACGCATTTGGTTCTCCCCTTTAAACGTTTTAACGTTTCTTCCTTTTCACTCGGATATATATATATATATATATATATATATTGTTACAAGAAAACACCCGTACAAGCAACTTTTCCGATGTGTAACTAGGGTTGCAATGTAATCAAATTCGTAGGGTTTGCTAGTTATGGCGATGTATCGCCAATTTGGCGACATTTTGCTATTTTTTTAAAGGTTTGAGAAACGCTTTAAAATAACTACTGTTTTACGAGATATGACAGATTTCTAGAAGTTTTCACAGATAGTTTATAAAAAGAGCCATCACTCAGTTGGGGAGTAGTTGATGCTATAGGAGTTATATTGAAGTGTAACATACGTCAATGTTTCAAGAATAGTATCGGTTGCTTTGAGAAATAAGTGGAGCATTTAAGTGCTGGTTTAATGTGCATTGCTCCTGTGTACGCTGTACTTGTGAATAAACGTATTAGTTATCCAGAAATTTTGGACTCATTCTTGTATCCTGAGCGTACATTCACGATTCCAGATGATACGTCGTAATAATATATAAGTGCATATGAATTTGAATTTTGAGTTAGGAAGTTCACACGTTACCTCTTATTAAGCTCTCAGCCTACCACTCTACATTGGGGTTCAGTTGCTCTCCCCCTCCAATACTATACAGATGGGTAAACGATGATAACAGATGGAAACAACTCTTTCAGCAGAATACGACGTTAGCTCGATTTTCCCGTAGACAAAATTAATGGGTATACTAAAATAAATTTATAAGTAATCACCACCTTAGAAAACGTATAGCCTTTTATACGATTTTCCTTAAAATTATTTTTTGCTCGAAAACAACACTTTCCTTGAGCGAGAGAAGTGAAAGAGTTCAGGTTTATGCATTCTATATTAAGAAATGGAGAACAATAAATTTCTATGTTATTGTTATCCATTTATTAGGAGTATCCTCCCTTGAGACGGTTTCCTCAGGAGGTTGACTTAAAATATCTTAAGAGTCCTTGGCTGCTATTAACGGGGCTGCAAACAAATCTGCCATCTATGCTTTTTCCAAAAAAATGTGAAAAATCTATTTCACAGAATTTACTGTAGATAGAGCTTAATGACGACTGATATGGATTCAGCATCCAATTTCAGAGCAGGAAAGGAGTTCACTAGGAATTTTTACTTCCAGATATTTTCCCATTTACGGTTCAAAAATTATCATTTTCCTTGAAAAATCTAGTTTTCGAAATTGGCTATTTATGGAGCTTAAATGATAACTATTATGGGTTCAGCATCCAATTCTGGAGAAGGTAGGATGGTTCACTAAGAATTTCCACTTTCTATTCCTTCTCCACTTCCGCTTTAAAAATTATCTGGATGGGGTTGAAGTAACTCATTAAGAATATTCATTTCAAGTTCTATAGATGTTAGTTTCAATTAAAACATATATATATATATATATATATTGCAACATCAATTTTTCAAAATCATCTATAGAAAGAGCTTAGTTGACAACCGATATGAATTCAGCAATGAATTTTGAAGAGGGTAAGAAGGGTTTATTAAGGATTTCCCCTTCCGGATTTTCTCCACTTCCCATTTAAATGTTTTCCTTGAAACATCTATTTATCATGAATGGTTATAGATAAGAGTTCAAATTATGACCCATATGGATTCAATATGACATTTCAGAAGGGGATAGGTGGTAGTGGTGTGTGGGGGATATTAAAGAGTTGCATGCCCAGTTTTTTGCTAATTCCGGTTTACACATTTTCATTTTTCTCGAGTCAACTATTTTTCAGAATCGGCTATGGATAGAACCATGATGCAGATTCAGCATCAAGTTTCTAAGGGAGTTGAGAGATTCACTAAGGATTTTAACTCCTGGTTCTTTCCTGTTTCCGGTTCAAAAATGTGTCTCGCAACATCTTTTTTTTCCCCTCCAGAATTGTCTACAGATAGAGCTGACTGATATGGATTCAGTATTGAATTTTTGCGGGACTTACAAAGAATTCCCACTTCTGGTTAGAGAGAGAGAGGGAAAGAACAGAAATAAGAGTCCCGATTAAATAATTTGCAATTTCCTTGCAACAAATAATCGAATAATCGAAAACTTTCCTTGCACCGAATTTTTGAGGGGATGAGGGGGGGTTTGTTAAGGATTTTCATTTCCGCTTCTGGAGATCCATCGCACTTTTGGTTTTTCCGAAAATTCTCATGACTGCGCAAAATAAGTGTGCAAAAGAGTATAACAGTGTTTAACAGTTTCGTCAAAAGTGAAGTAGACACACGCCTTGTCACAGCATGATGACTTCTTCATAATTTTTTTTTACACTGTTTGTGTTTGTACTGTTTAGGTCGCAATATTTGAGGTAGACAGAGGCTTGCCCCACTGTACTGGTGCCATCATCTCACCGAACGTGATTCTTACAGCTGCTCATTGCTTCGTCAGGTAAAGTACCATTGCTTCTTTATCAAATGATCCCCACCCCCTCCACTCAATAAGAAGAAATTTTGCTTTTTATGGTTAGTGGTTTATTACATAAAGCATTATTAGTAAAGACTATTGTTCAAATAAATCTCATAGACATGTATGAGCCAACTTAACTCACTTTCGACGGGTTTATCTTGTTATGGGCATTTAGTCAGATCCAGGCTAGTCAGGGTCGTCTAGACAGAGTCTCTATGGGCATCTGGTCAATTTGAGTATGTTATGGGCATCTAATCATGAGTGGAGGTCAAAGGCAAAAAATTGGAGGAAATTAAAAAAAAATGCTACAATATTAATTATTTAAATAAAAGGTTGCAAAACTTCCTTGAATAAAGCAGGCTTGTTGCATTTGGTCTGAGCCAGTGTCAGACTCGCCCAAATCTCAGTTTAGAAGTAAATCCTTTCTTACTTACAATAGAATACCACATGTTAAGCAGTCCCTTAACAGATTAACCACCTATGGGCACCAACCCGAACGTTTACGGTAATGACAGCCAATGGTAAGGAATATCTGCTAAAACAAGAAATCAAAACTAAATGCCAAGATGAAGATAATAAACAATTATATACAATATGTTTGTTTATACGAGATACAGATAGTATTTCACAAATATTTCACATCCATAAACACTACCGGCCACACATTAAGCTACCATTAGCCTTAGGGTTGGTCGTGTGGTCTGGGTCTTCAACATCCATAAACACTTGTGTGCAGAACTGTTTCAAATGGGAACAACGATATATATATAAAAATATTCCTAAAATGGATTATTACATATAGAAAATGCCACGAATAATTTTCAAAGATATATACATAATATATATACAAACAAGAAAGATCAATCATGCTTAAAGCATTGATTATGAAACACTTTCCAAATTCAATGCAATTTTATTTAAACAAGTCTAAAATGCTATACATTCCTCGGTAATTTAAAACTTATCACAATACTACAATAATTTATTATATTTGAAAACTTAAACCTTCATCGAAAAAAATGAACTGCATTCACATGACGGCATTGAAAAATAAATTGCCTGGTTTAAACATCTCTAAAATGCGATACATTCCTCGGTAACATTTTAAAACTATCATAATACTACGATAATTTATTATAATTGAAAACTTCATCGAAAACAACTGAAATTCATTCAAATGACGTCATATAAAAAATAGCACGCCTGGATCTCTCTATAAAAACAGCATTTCATTCATAACATTTTCCCATTCATTTCATTCATCACAATACTATAATAATTTATTTTATTTAAAAATTAAGACCATGGAGCTACAAGTAATTAAACTCTTTGCTTAAAACTTCATCGGAAAAAATCGTCCCTCTCTTTGTAAAATCAATGAATATTTTATTCATATCTGCTATGCAGACTCCATGGGCTAAATAATTTTGTATTAAAGAAATACAGCAATTCTAATACAACTCATTCTACATATTTTGCTGTTTATATTTTACGTAAGTGAAAAATAGGCTTCGTTGTAGAAATAATCAAATTTGGATGATCATTTAAATTAAAATATATTGTAATTGCGTTGTTTCAGTGTGTAAGCAAAATTAAAGTGGTTTTAGGACGGATACAACACTCAATATGAATTAAAAAGAATTTAAAAAAATCAAAATTTTGAGACAAGATGGATGCCATATATTATTTTGAAGTGGGTTATGTGATCTTTTCATATCATGGTCACGTGATCGCTTCATATAAGAGGTGTAATCTATATATACTAATTGCCAAGTGTCCGTCTGTCCGTCACGCTTTTTTCAAGCACTTCCCGAATAGATAGAGACTTGCAATTTGGTAGACGGCTCGGTCGTTCGATAAAACCCCCTGGAAAAATCGAATTTTTCGAAAACGTTCTATAGAGAGGGTGTCTCACACCAAAACGTTCGAAAAGTGAAATGATGGGAAAGAATACTTTGCGATGAGATAGAGACTTCAAATTTGGTGTATGGATAAATCATTCGAAAGGAAGAAAGTGTGCAAATTCAGATTTCCAATATTTTCTACTTAAGGGGGTGCCGCACACCAAAACGTTCGAAAAGTGAAATGATAGGAAAGCATGCTTTGCGATGAAATAGAGACTTCAAATTTGGTGTATGGGTAAATCGTTCGAAAGGAAAAAAGTGTGCAATATCAGATAACCAATATTTTCTGTACTTAAGGGGGTGCCCCACACCAAAATGTTCGATGTACCGAATAAATGAGAAACGTCTCCTTTCAAATTTGATAGGGGCTTGAAATTAGGTAAATGGCCTAATCATTTGATGAAAACACCCAAGACGAATATAGTTTTTGAAAAACGTTCGTTTAAGGGGGTGCTCTAGAAGAACACGTTCAAAAGGTGAATTGATAAGAAAACATACTGCGGGATGAGATAGAGATTTGAAATTTGGTGTACAGGTAGATAGTTTGGAAGGAAGGAAGTGCACAATCTCAGTTTTCCAATATTTTATACTTTAGGGGGTGTTGCACACAAAAATGTTCGATTTTCGGAATGAAGTAGAAATATCCTTTTAGAATGTGATTGAGGCTTGATATCTGGTATATGGGCGAATCATTTCATAGAAAACCCAAGAAGAATGAAATTTTTCAAAAATATATATTTAAGGGGGGTGGGTACTCCACAGAAAAACATTCGAAGGGTGAAATGATAGAAAAAGTATACTTCGCGATGAGTTACAGACTTCAAATTTGGTATACGGGTATATAGTTTGAAAGGAAGAAAGTGTGCAATTTCAGTTTACAAACATTTGCTATTGTAGGGGGTGCCGCACACCAAAATGTTCGATTTCACGAACAACTGAAAAACGCCTCCTTTAGAGTGTGATAGAAGCTTGAAATTTAGTATATGGGCTAATCATTTGATAAAAAAACCCTAAGATTATTACGGTTTTTCAAAAATGATCATTTAAGGGGGTGCAACACAGAAAAATGTAAAAACGTTCAAAATATGAAGTGATAGAAAAACATGCTCCACAATAGGATAGAGACATCAAATTTCGTGTACTGGTAGATTCTTTGAAAGGAAGAAAGTGTGCAAATTTCCGATTTCCAATATTTGCTACTTTAGGGGGTGTCTCACGCTAATATGTTCGAATTTCGGAATAAATGAGACACTCATGCTTTTAAATGTGATAGAGGCTTGATATTTGGTATATGGGCCAATCATCTGATAAAAAACACAACACGAACAGAGTTTTTCAAAAATGTTCATTTATGGGGGTGCTCCAAAGAAAAACGTTCGATAGGGGAGAGGATAAAATAGTATGCTTCGGGATGAGATAGATATTTTTAATTTGGTGTACTGGTAGATATTTCGAAAGGACGACGTGCGCAATTTAAATTTTCCAATATTTTCTTCTTTAGGGGGTTCTGCTCACTAAAATATTCGATTTGCCGAATAAATGTGAAACACGATTTAATCAAAAATTTACATTATTCAGGGTTTGCTTATTGAGAGACCGTTGATTTGCAACGGGTATTCGGCTAGTTATTATTTTAATTTTTATTTAAAAAAACTACTGAATATATTTCGCTGAATTTTTTTTATATATTTTATGGAACAATTTGAATATTATCTAAAATTTTCGAAGCAATTTGTGAATTTTAAATCCGCTTAAAAATTGTTTGAAAAATTAGGTCCCATAGGGCTCAATGTATTTCATTTTTTCATCCCGGGTTCAATCCAAAACTAATTAGTTGATATTATTCATTTATATTCCTATAGGTCCTGCTGACCGTCTGAACAACCTACTAAAATTTCATTTTGATTAAGTCATTTTTACGGCAGTTATCGTGCTAACGAACAGACAGACAGAATGAACAAAGTCATAAACACTTTTCAACTTTGTTGTAAAGTGTTAAATATATATACACAAAGCTACTTATGCAAATATACATACAAAACTATATATACAACATATACCTACAAATCTCACAGATTACCATGGCTTTCGATATTACATTGATACATACAATGATGTTTGCAGTGATTAAAACAAATGTGAATTTAAAAGTAATTTGATTACAGTATATATAACAAAATTTACAAGTATTACGAATAAATATGAAATAAATAGTGAGCGAATGTATGGAGGTTATCAGTAATAATTCACAGGATATGCTCGTTTTCCTCTAGGAATTGAAATATAAATTTCCTTCTCTGTTTAGTCCAGCTACTACCCAGAAGGTTTTTGGCAAATATAGCAATCCCTTATCAGCACCCCCCAGCCGCTCAAGAAAACTCTACCAAAATTGGAGTTAAGAAAGTAACGTTTGTCCAATATGTAAGTCATGTTGGGCCGCCCACTTAAATTATTGTCCCGAACAGTGTCCAAATATTGAGATCTCGAACGATCTTAAAGGAAGTACCGTTTAATTTAAAATGAGAGTTCTTTTTGAGAACGCGGAAGTTACCAAAAGCATTACATTTAGGACGAATTCAGTGAATTCTGGAAGAGGGAGCGACGATTTCAAATGGAGAGGATAACGACCACGCAGAATACTAACGCGGGTAAAAATAGTTGCAGCAAGAGGCTAACCTCAGGTAAAAATACCAAGAGGTGATCAGTCAGATTGTCAGTTGCCGCCCATCTGACATTAGAAGGTGGAGAATACAGAGTCCACTTTGACAATAAGAGCTTGCCATTTCTTCCCTGTAGCTCAACAGTAGAGCGTCGGATGACCAGTTCGGAGATCTAGGGTTCGATTCCCGGTTGGGGCAGCAAGGTTTTTCACAAACTATTAAGACGAAGAGAATCCGAAAACTCTAAAGTAATATCCAAAATATTATTATCTTTCTTCTCCAGGTCATACGCTGAAAAGACGTGTAGCCTCACCAAACATTGGTTTAGAGATAAAATAGCAAGTTTCCTCGTCAGACAGCTTGCGACGCCCTGACCCATTTATTTAAGTTTTGAAACTTTTATTTACATAGAATGTTCTTTTCAACACTCTTTGCATTCTTTAGATATCAGAAAGTTCACAATGAACGTTGAGATCATGATTTACATCCTGAATTCCTTAATTCGAACAATTCATTCAACTTCCTGTTGATAATTTTCATTTAATTTCGATTTTTATCCTAATAATTCCATTATTAGAATTTGTTACTAGACATTAGTTATAGAGTACACCTTTTTCAACTTTAAAGTAGAATTTAAATTATTTTTTTACAAAATAGCCTGAATGCAATTTAATAAATTTCTAATATACAAAAATAAATGAATGAACTAGCAATGCATTCTACAATATATTAGAAGCAATTCATTTTGGTGGTAGGCCGAAAATTAAAACAAATACCTTATGCACATTAAACTAAACTCAGTTACAGTTTATTCAACTAAATAGTTCAGAAAATAGAAAATATAAATCTAATTTTACAAATTATTCGAAATAATAGGGAGAATCAATAACTTGTACATTTTTGTTTCTTATTATACATTTATTGATATGAATACTTTATTCTTAATGCTTTACTCTTCTGTGTCAACTTTCGTTTGAGGAAATTCTATTTATTTCTTACTATTGTCTTTGTTTTTTTCATTATTGTAAAAGCAGAGGTCATTATTTAGTTAATTAACTAACGTTCCATTCTGGTATTTAAAGTTGAAATGCATCCAATATATAAGGATACCTTTTGATGGTCCAATTTACAAATTAACAAGATTATAACTAGCTATACTTTGTTAAAATATTAAGGAATTTCTTACTGATTAATATTTCCTTACATTTTAAGGTTTATTTTAGGGTTACTTTAATTTAATTGAACAATGACCTCACTTAATTGAGACCTCAATTACTTATTCAAATAAAACCTAGTTTGGAAATGGTTAACTTGTTTACTATGACCGCTAAGAGTTATTTTATTATTAAGTGACTACAGCACTTGAGAAAGACGTATCCTGTTGCTCATACAAGAAGCTCCGTTTGTATGGATGAACATATCTCATGGCAACTGGGTGAATTTGAGAGAGGTCAGTCACTGAAACGAGGCCAGTATAGGTTCGATTTAAAAAACATAGATGGCGCAGAAAATCACGGGGGAGGTGGTGTTGAGACCCAGACCGTCCGACCTACCAGAAAGGTGTAAGGTAACCGTTTGGACGGCCGGGAAGTGCCACCCAATTTAGACCGGAACCCAGTGGGGGAGGCATCCACAGGAACCGTACCCTCCTTCCCCTACCACCAACCTCTCTGATGGACTTACGGACCCACATGTTTAACGTGATCATACTCCGCGTGAACACGGCGGCAGTTGTGGCAGCGTGCAAATCCAGTGCTCAAACCACCGGGCTACCTCGCCCGAAATGTGCCAACAGCACGCGGTGTTGCCAAGTGGTCACCCACCCAAGTACTAACCGCGTCCGATGCTGCTTGACTTCGGTGATCTAACGAGACACGGGGAAGGTGTTGTTGAGACCCAGACTGCCCGACCTACCAGAAAGGTGTAAGGTAACTGTTTGGACGGCCGGGCACGGGGAAGGTGTGTCGGAACCCCTGGAATGTCTCCTTCAATTTACAAAGGGAGCCAATCAATCTTTACGGCTCAATGTCAGTGGCTGAGACAGGTGGCATTTCAACCAATCAAAGTATTCGTGAAAATTTTAACTCTTCTCTCAGCTTGTGTTATTCTCATTATGCCGATATATTTAAATATCTATGGATATTTTGATATTTGTATGAATTGTATAAAAATATATGACGTTATTGTATGAAAAGACGTATTGGATGCAAAGACGTTGCCGGTAAAATACTTTAGCGAGGGAGTGGGGCAGCAACGAAATAATTTATGCATTTTAATTCCACGAATATCCTACGAACTCCAGTTTTTATGATGAACTTCTAAATACCTGTACATTTTTATTACAAATTAAATTTTGCTTTCATTTTAAAATTTCTGCTCTTGTCAAAAAATTGAGAAAGAAGAAAAGAGGTACATTGCACCTACTGCAGCAGTGTTTCTGTCGGCGATTTCCCCAAATGCTGGCTCAATTTGATGTTAGCACGTTGTTCTTCAAACGCCATTTCCGTTTTCGCCGAACACGAACGACTACAGTTCACTGACACGCATTGTCTGGAAAAACCGTCACATGTGCCTCCACGCCAAGGTAAAATAGTTCCCTTCTCCTCCAATCAGAGTTGGAGATATCAGCATATCAGCACAGTCTCCGAACTTTTTGATCCTACCTTATATATATATATATATATATATATATATATATATATATATATATATATATATATATATATATATATATATATATATATATATATATATATATATATATATATATATATATATGTGTGTGTGTGTGTGTGTGTGTGTGTGTGTGTGTAATTTTTTAATGCAAATATACAGCAGTTATTGCTGCATCTTTGCATTGCTCAACAGTAACTGCAAGTACATACATACGACTCTAAGCGCATTTTAAGACGATTTAGGTCTATTTTTTGACATATTTTTCCAACAAAGTGCATTTTGACATCAAACTGAAAGTGTACTCTCTCATTATTACCTAAAAATTCTGCGGGTTTTATTTTCTATTCACAGGATAAAAGTATACAAACAGGTTGATAGAGCCCAATGCATCATTAATCAGCAGATAGGACCATGTACGAATCAACCTTCAGACATAAAAATTGGTTTTGTGGGGCAGACGTACGATGTGCTACCTTCCGCAAGCGTACAGAAATTCACCATCCACCCGAACTTCAATATAGAGAACGCAGAAAACGACATCGCCCTGCTTTACCTGAGAGAACCTATTTCGTGCGGCACGTTCACCAGACCCATCTGCTTGCCATTGAGAGGACCGAGAATCATGCCGGGAATGCAGACTGTGAGCGGTGGATGGGGTCGGACCTACGAAGGACCTGGTAAGCCATACAATAATAAGCGCTTATTTTGGTTGAAAGCCGGGAAATTCTGATATTTAAGTAAAAACTGGCACTCATTAATAGAACCGCGTAAATTATTTAAAAAAGTATGATGTCCAACATAATACTTTCCTTACAGAGCAACAAATTTGATTTTGTGGTAAATCAGTAACACGAATTAAAGTTCTCTTATGACTAGATCTCGCCCCAAATCCTATTTTTGCTATCGATTCGAGTAGGCATTCCTATATTTATGCAATTCGATTGATCATTTCGATAGATATTGCACTGCCCGTGACACATGGAAATGTCTAATATCTCAAGACAGACTCGTGATAACTGATAAACAATACTTTCATATTTTATTTCGTTAAAATAATTTAAAAAACATTTACTCGGTTGATATTAGTGATTTTATATCATCGCTAGAAAATGCATTGCATTAAAACAGAGTACTTATATGAAATAACAAAATAAATCAACTTTATTCGAACAAATGACAGTGATACTATAATCGTTAATATATACATAAAACATTACAACTCAATAAGACGTAAGTTCCTGTCAACAACTTCTTGGATGCTGTTGAGAATGTTGGCGAATTTTGTATAATAGAAAATGACGCACCACCTTGTCTTTTTACGTTTTCTTTAAAAACTTAGCAAGGAAGATATACATTGCTTGACGACTGCATTTTGGGGAATAAATCCCGCTAACTATAATATGAGGAAAGGTTCCCAACCTCGTCGTTTGAAAACTATTAAGAGTTCTACAAAAAAAAAAGTTCTCTGCTGGGTCACGTGATTTAGATCGACGTGACGGGTAGAATTCTCGCGTATGCTCAGATAGATGCGTTGCAGCATATAGGATCTATCAAACTGCGGACAAGGTCGATATTCTGCCGAATCATGTAATTCCCAAACTATATAAGCGGGCCTCTAAAGCTAACTCTCTACCACAGTGATTCTTCAACTTTTTTTAAAGCGGAACTCTTGAAATATTTCGTAAAATTTCGCAGACCCTCACCTCCTCACAGCCTATTTACCTTGCTATTAGGTTTATAACAAAGGTTAAATTACAAAATAGACTTGTAAAGTCGTAGTTCATAAATATTGTTACTACGTATTCTCTGGAATCGCGAGTGTACTTTCAGGATACAAGAATGAGCCCCAATAACTGGATAACTAATACGTTTATTTAAAAAGCACTAATAACCGTAAGCAGGAACAATATACAGTGAACAACTCGATCAATAAACTGTCAGATATAATAACACAGCAATAGATACTCATTTAATTTGCAAAATACCCGGTATTACTCTCAAAACACTGACATATCTCACACATCACTTATACCCCGTCAACTACTCTTCAAGTGAGCGATGACTCCTTTTATATACTCTCCGTAGAAATTTCTAGACAGGCTCGTATATCTAAGAATATTCGATATTTCGAGAAAGTTCCAGTATATTTGAAAACTGCAAGTTGGGGATAAAACGCGAAATCTGGTAACTATGTTCCGAAAAGTCAAAATATGGTAACCCTGTTTTCACGTAATAAAGATAAAGAGATAATTGAAAAGTTAACGCACAGAAAGCTTATATAAATGGGTTTTGTCCTAAACTAAAGGATATGATATTTTCTTTAAGTAGTTTAGTTAAAGTTCTTTTAAGACTGCGTTTTAAGCAGAAGATTTAAGCAATAGATTTAAGCATTGAATGATCGCTAATTCACAAAATACTATTCTCGAAAGTCTCATTTTCGTTCTGTCTCAAGTTAAGCCAATCTGAACCGCTGTGATCAAATTCAACTTTATGAATCAATTTAAGAATTGTTTAGCTAGGTTTTCAGGAGGTTCTTCCTCCCGTTTGAACTTTAAAATCCAAGTCTCTTGCATAATCAGTTTTGGGACGAGGTTTCACGGCAGACGTAAATTCTACAGGCTCAATGACGGGGCACTATGACCCCCAAAACAACAAAGCTCGTTTAGTCACAGTAACTGGCACGCATTTTTGAAGATCAATTTTACAAGACAGTTCATCATTTTCCAGATTCCAGATTAACCTCGAACGGGCAGAGACAAAATGACAAATCATTCCAATATGAGAATTCGATTGCCATCCTCGTACATTAAATGAAGACGATGACAACAACAGTTCAGATTCAGAAATAAATTTTCCAGCTTCTTGCATAACTTTTACACTGCAAACTTATAGTTATCCACGTAAAAGGAATCTTTTAGAAGTGGAGGAAATGGAGGAAATGGAGGAAATGGTTTTCAGTGGAGGAAATGGTTTTTGGAGCTTCGTCTAAATGGTAGTTTATTACTGCGGCCAATAAGAACACTAATCCAGACACTAATCAGACACTAATCCAAAGGAAAATTTTCGAGAGACATTCAGGATTGAAGGTATAATTTTCGATTAGATTAGGCCCCATCTCCAAGCAGTCGTTTCAAAGTGGAAAGGTGGATATCCCTTGACTTGAGCCGAAACATGATCTCACTTTACTAGCTACTTTCCTTATAAACACAGTAGGGATATGTATATAAGGAAAGTATTGTAACGAGACCAAAAATACGAATTTGAGTTTTCAATGGAAGAGCACATTTCAAACATCAATGAACTCGAATCGATCATTTTTGAGGAGTGATCTGTGTACATGTGTCCGTGTCCTTGTGTGTATGTAAGCGCGCGCGTGTGTGTAAGGGTGTGTGTAAGGGTGTGTGTGTGTGTGTCCATGACGTTATGGAGATGATATTTCACGAACGAATGAAGCGTTTCAAACGACAGTTGGTACAAAAATGACAATCAGTGAATACTGGAAGCCCATCGATTTTAAACGCAATCAAATGTTCCGAAGGCACCTCAAATTTTAAACTTAAATTTTGAAAAAATTATCAGAAGGTCAGAAACTTTCAATAAAGTTAATTCAATAGTCATTAATTATATATAATTTTACATTAAAAAATGATTAACATAAACTTTAAAACACTGGCACAAGTCGTTCTCGAGATATTGTCCATTTTTTTATTAAATTTATTATAAAATCATAAAATTAAAAAAAGTATCAACAATTGTGAAATACATTTCTTTTCATATTTAATATTATGCGATAAATTTGTTAACATCATTCTCGTGAGTCTAGTTCATTCCATTTACGACATAAGATACTTTAGGTAATAGTTTTGTATTTTGATGCCTAACAATTCAAAAATAGTCATTTATATCTACTATAAGAATAACCTATTTCTCCGCCCATAATGCTTGGCGAAATTTTGGCGACGAATTTGGCGGAATATCGCCAACCTGGCAACTTTTTTAAATGTTCCTACCAAATTGACGAATATGTTACCGAATTCATAAAAATATCGCCAAATGGTTAAAAAAATTGTGCTAAATCAATGAAAGTGACAACTTATTAATGAAAACTCAATATCTTAACAAGAATATAAAAATGTACTCGAAGAATGACCCGTTTTCCCGTCCGTTCGTTCGTAACGCTTGGCAAAAATTTTAGTGAGAATTTTGGCCGGATGTCGCCAACTTGCGACTTTTTCAATATTGACAAAGTGATAAAAATGTCGTCAAATTGATAAAAATGAAGATAAATGGGAGGTAATACTTTACAACTTTCCGTCATATGCAGGGTATACCTCCTGATATATAAAAAATGCTCTTCTCTCTGTCTATAACGCTTGGCTAATAATCTAGCGAAATATCAACTTGGCGATATTTCACCAGAGATTGACGAAAATACCATCAAAATTGTAAAAATGACACTAAGTTATCAAAAACTACCGACGTCAAATTAATGAATTCATTATTTAAATATGTTAATATATGGATTATATTGGTTATTGAGGATGCTATATCCATATGCTATATCCATATTCATAATTGTTAAATTAGAGTTGGGGTGAAATATAAGATAATTGGATGCTTCCTAATCGTTTTGCATGTTGGCATCCGCAAAAGCGCCCAATGTACAATTATTCAACGTTACAAACACTGTGTCGTGGATCTTATACATCAGTTTTTCACTGTGGAAAAAGCAAATTCATTGCATTATAGGAAAGTGATAGGCTGCCCACAAAAGATTTTTTTTTACTTGATTCCTTAATTGTAGGTCTATGCGGGAGATAATGTACTTGCGAGACTTGAAATACTGCTATCAGTTAACCATATAGCAAATGTATCTTGAAAAGCTTAGTTTTGTTTCAATCTAACACTCTCTTTTCTGTTTTAACAAGCCGTTTCTAAGCTAAATTCTTATTAGAAGGCATTATCTACAAGCCAAGGCAGCGCAACCTCGCACCTTCTTTCCCGATCTACATTCAAATTGTTTTGAAAATAAGGCATGGTTTCTTCATGAATTGCCGTTTTCGTTTTGGTCTCAAAGGAGCCAAAAATTCCTTTATCACATCTAAAGAGCAGAAGTCAGAAATAGAGTTTCTTTTTAAAAACAGCAAAGTTACAAAAAGGGCATTCTTCGTTCCATAAATTTTCTGGCTAGGAATTTTACCTATAAGATGTATTTCTACAGTCCTCGGACCACTTTTTTATATTTCCAGTCAATAGACTTCCGACGACATCGGAACCAATCAACATCTTAATTTCAGTTTCAAAGGCGATCGGGGATTTTTCTGAATATCGGTAACCATATTCGTGTAATTCTCTTATCCCCTTATCAAAGACCCTTTTGATACCTTTCTGATACCAAAACATATAACTGGTTGTTCTTTCTTATCCCACTTGACCGACAGCAACATTAAATCAAGTCCATGAACCCGTGAGTCTTCAGAAGATGAGTAGCATAACTACTCCAGGACTGGAGTACAGCTGGCTCCTCTGGCATCCAATACATGTCAAGGTATGGGCAGGAAAGGCCTGAGTCAAATTGCACCAAAGAGCAAAAGGGATAAGCCTTAGAACCCAACACATGTCGAAGAGCACGAAGATGACCGCTGCGGAGTCTGGCCAGAGCCGTCTGTTCACCCCTACTGACCGCCCCAGTCAAAGCAGCACCAGGACAGCTACGATCATACCACTCACGTACGGGGGCCTTTCTCCAAATAGAGTTGATTTCAAGTTTGGCACGAGAGGCAAGTTCCGAGGAAGAAAGACAGCCACCGTTAATAGAACTCCTCAGGCTGCCCTCCTTGGCCAGACCATCCGTAACCTCATTACCGTAAATGTCTACGTTAGAAGGTACCCATTGAAAAATTATTCTATTTTGAGCACACAAGTAACCCAAATGCTGAACAATATTCACTGTCGTTCCGTTACCATGTCTCCACCACTCAGCCAGGTGCTGAATACAACTACGGCTATCGCTCAGAATCCAGATGTCTGTATTGACTCTCTCTGTGACACAATAACTCAAGGCCTCCTCAATGGCTATGAGTTCCACCCGAAAAACTGAGCAGCAGTTGGGGTTTCTCCTACATGTTCTAATGCCATTCCCCTACTTGATGTAGACCCCGCTACCGGAGATGGTGCCATCACCCCTACTTCCATCAGTATATATCTGCAACGCTTCACCGGGAATTTTATAAATAGTTTCCAAAGCGAGCTGTTTAAGATAATCTGGATGAGGCGTGCCTTTGTTAGTGTATGAGCAGAGTTCAGTCCTGAAAAAGACCCGATCACGAAACGACGCAGTAACCTCCACACAACAGGCCAGAGAGACATGCTCAACTTCGCTTTGCAGCCAATCCTCACTTTCAGCGCGGCTAAGCGGACTTTCTCTCTTAAGACGACGATTGTTGCTCCAGCCACGCACATAACTAGACGTTCTATGCTGATCTCCATAACTGATGAGCTTTTCAAAATATTTGGCCAGGAGAAACCTACTCCGAAGCCTGAGGGGTTGGAGGTCAGCTTCATACAATACAATGTCTTTCGGACAGCTATTGCGGGGTCCAGTAATAGCTCTGGCAGCAGAAAGCTGAACCCTTTCCTGTTTATCTAGATTGCTGACAGAGGCAGCCTGATAGACCTGGACAACGTACTCCAGGATCGGTCGAATAAGAGCAGTGTATGTGTTTCTCGGGGTCCGCGCATCCGCGCCCCAATCTCTACCAGAAATATATTTAAAAATTATGAGTCTCTGTTTACCCTTCAAAACCAAATTGTCAATATGAGCACGGCTGAGTATCTCCTGGTCCAAAATGAACCCCAAATACTTGGGATGTTTTTCACAATTTAGTCTCCTTTCCAGTAGAAAGATGTCGGGCTCCAGGCTATACAGATGTCTATTGGTGGTAAATACACTGGAAACAGACTTAGAGAGATTAAAAACGATCTTATGCTCTGCAGCGAAATTCTCGAAATCAAGGAGGGAAGAATTAATATCTTCCTGGGCAGAAGTGATACTTGATTTGCTGCTCCAAATAATTATATCATCAGCATACAATCCCATGCAGTGATTGACATTAGTCCCTGCCTCTATACCAGCAATAAAAAGAGAGAACAGAGTAGGGCTAAGCACAGAGCCCTGGGGAGTACCCTGACTCAGTCTGAATCTTCCAAAAACACTGTCTTTAAACTTCACTTTAATATACCTGGCCCTTAAAAAGTCAGCGAGTCACGGCAAGAGTTTCCCCCTGATATTAAAGTTGCTATATAGTTTGCAAAGGAGTTTGTTTGTCCAAACCCTGTCGAAGGCCTTAGACAGGTCAAGGAAGGTGGTCACAGTGTGATTTGTAGGCCTAAGATTTTGAGCGTCCCTGACCTTTTGATCGAAATATAAAACCTGATCCATTGTGCAGTGACCCCTTCTAAAGCCATACTGTTCGACAGGTAGCAGACTATTGTGGACAAGATGATAAGTAAGTCTACGCAGGACAATCCTCTCCATGAGTTTGCACGAAAGGCTGGTCAAGGCGATCGACCTAAAACTGTTTAGTTCATTAGCCTGTTTTTCCTGATTTCTAATGGGGGTGACAAGAGCATCCTTCCATTCCGTCGGGAGTCCTCCAATATTCCAAGAAGTGTTAAAAATATCAAGAAGATAATTTTTGCCCAACTGACTCAAATTGGCCAGTATATGACCATGGATCCCATCCAGGCCAGGCGATTTGTTAGGATCCATATCATAGAAAGCAATGTCCAGTTCCTCTCTGGTAAAATCCTTATTAAAAACTGGGTAATCGCCGGGATTACAGCGAGTTTTATGAATAAAAACTCTGGCTGATTTTGCAATCAGTTTGTCTTCTATATTAAAAGAAAGTCGACTCTCCCTCTGATAATGTCTACCCAACGTATTTGCAGCCTCGCTGTCACTGCACAAAGATCCATCAGGGTGGTTAAAAGAATTGGTCTTTTCAACCTGTGACTGTATCCTATCAATATTTTTTGCCAATTTCCAAAGTTTTGAGGTAGGAGTACGAGAGTCAAGTTTTTCACACAAATTGTTCCAACGCTCTCTCGTGAGATCCGTATACAAACGTTTAATATTTGCGTTTACCAGGTTCAAAGCAGACAGACCTAAGGGACGGAGAAGGAGAAGTCAGAAGATCGCGCTGAAGAGCATTTCTCTGATGTATAAGAGGCCAAAGGGCCTCAGCATTATGGATAAATTTTGGCTTAATTTTTTTCCTATTGCCTCTGGGAATGGACAGCCTAGCGGCCCTTAGGACAGAATTTCTGAAATACCGCCATTTACCATCAAGATCACTAAAGACTATAGCCTGATTCAGAAAACTGTCCAAAGAGGTTTTATATATCTCCCAGTTGGCTTTTTTGAAGTTCTAGTAAACATTTTTGCTATTAGGGGTATTGTGAAAATGCCTAAGTTCTATAAGGACTGGCGAGTGATCACTCCCTATCGAATCCAGGACGGTCCAGCTACAACTTGAAACACTATATCTGAGCTGGTAAACGCGAGATCCAATGCATCTCGCCTGTCGTAACTATATGAGCAATATGTTGGTGTTCCATCATTCAGGATGCAAAAAGCGTTGTCATCCACAAGGTTTGAAAGGTCATTACCTCTTTGATTAGCAGCAGTGCTTCCGCATAGTGGGTGTTTTGCATTGAAATCTCCCAAGATTATAGATGTTTCCGAAAACATTGGCATTAAAGTATCAGAGAAAAGTCCGCTATTGTTAGGAGGCTGATAGGCATTACAAATGTTAATACTTTTGTTATTCCATTTGACTTTAATGGCTTGTGCTTCAAGCTCTGAGTCTTGAGGACGGTTCAGTTGTTGTTGAGACCCAGACCGTCCGACCTACCTGAAAGGTGTAAGGTAACTGTTTGGACGGCCGGGAAGTGCCACCCAATTTAGACCGGAACCCAGTGGGGGAGGCATCCACAGGGACCGTACCCTCCTTCCCCTACCACCAACCTCTCGGAAGGACTTACGGACCCGCATGTTTAACGTGATCGTACTCCGCTTGAACACGGAGGCAGTTGTGGTAGCGTTCAAATCCAGCTCGCAAACCACCGGGCTACCACGCCCGAAATGTGCCAACAGCACGCGGTGTTCCATGGTGGTCACCCACCCAAGTACTAACCGCGCCCGATGCTGCTTGACTTCGGTGATCTAACGAGAACAGGTGTTTTCAGCACGGTACGGCCGTTGGTTCCGAGGACGGTTCAGTTGTACGTATTCATAATTAGTATTTCTGATTAGAAACAGTAAACCACCAACTCCCTTAGCAAGCCTATCCTCGCCAAGCATACTATAATCTCAAGAGTTTAAGATTGTAAGAAGGCTTCAGTTTTGTCTCTTGAATTGCGATAATTTGCACCTGATGTTGGTTGGCGAAGTCCAGCAATTGGTCAAGCTTAACTTTCGTAGCGGTCGTACATAGCCCATTGATATTGCATTGCAATATTCTCAAATAGTTCTTTCCAGATCCAGAAAGAATTGATGTAGACTGTAGCTTATTTTTCGAACGGAAGCCTCTACTAACTCTCCGAACGCGTCCCTTTTTATCCAGCGCGACGGACGTGACAGTATTTTCAAAATTCTTAAACCAACGAGTCATGATAAAGGGAAAAATATGCAGCTTCATAAGGTCCGAGATCCGCGAGGCACCAAAGGATGAAGTCTGACTTTGCCTCTGGTTATATATATATATATATATAACTATATATACTTATATATCCGGTTGAACGGGATCCAATTGAACAGGTCTGGCTGATAACTGGTTAAAGATAAATTACATTCATAAGTATTATCAATGCTACTCAAATAAATTACGGTGTAACTTTTGTTTTGTTTCTACACACCCCTAAAAGCTTCCGGTCGTCCAAATAGATACTCCAAGTCCTCTGGACGAGTCGGACGGCCTGGGGCTTTCACACCCCTGAAAGCTTATGGGCTAATTTGATTCACCTATGCCTTCGCATTTAATTAATTTTATAACATCTTCCGTCACATATGTCTTTTCAGAACCCGTATATCTATGGTGTCCTAGTAGTTTTATCCATATTCTTGTCTCCTAATTTAACAATTAAAGTTTTTAATAATATATTGAAAATAACCGATCGACAGATTTTGTCTCTGGCAGTTTGACAGTTTTGTCTCTGGCAGTTTTGTCGACAGTTTTATTTTTGTTCTTGTTTCTCAATTTAACAACTAAAATTTGTATTAGGCATCGAAAGTAGCCGATCAGCTCGTCAAATTGCTGTCTTCACTTTCCCTTTTAATTGTTTCTAAACCAAGCTGGTTGGCATGAGAAGGGACCTTTGGTCATAACAGAGTAAAGTGTATTTTACCGCCCGTGATGCATTTTACTCTTGATTTACATTTACGAAATATATGATTTTTCCTTAAACATAAAACAATTCCAGTTTAAAAAAAAAATTCTTAGCATCATAAGTGAGCTACGAAGCTTTGACACAATTCTCCTGCTGTGGTTTTTCACAAAATATAAATGTTCGATAACTCTTTTACAATGCATTTTTATCTTTATATGTGCCACTGTTAAACAAATCAATAGCAAAATGTTCACCAAAAGAAATAGAACTTTTAGACAGCTTTTTAACTTTATCAAATTTAAAGCCAGTACGCGCCAACATAACCCGTTCATCTGAAACCACCTCATTTTTCAAAAACCAAAGAGAGTAAGATCACTCTTACCTTTTCCGACCGATGAATTCCTGTCCCTTTCCCAAATCATAAGCACATCTACTGGCATGCAGGATTCCATTAATGGAAATAGAATGCTGGCAGTCATTGTCCCCGGTCACTCGGTTCCAACGAACAGAGTTTCGTTTACAAGTTTTCATACAGCGGCAAAAGTCTTTCTTAGAACCACTTTATTGTTTGATAAGATTAACTGCAAGAAATCGTGCGCATATACTTGAATTAGGATGTCTTCAAGTCCAAAACGTTGCTTCAAATGGATCATTAATTACCTTTTTATTATTTTCCGCTGTAGTTGAAAATCTATCCACGATTTCTCTTGTTTTAGACTAACGTTGTTTGAATTAAATATACAAACTTAGAGTAGTTATCTATCAAAGGATATTTATGAATCTTTTTGAAGATGTTCCAAAATCGGCCTGGATATTGTCATCCAATGGCTTCGAAAAGGTTCAGCAGGCCAAAATAGGACGCATGCCGCCGCCGTTTCTCCATATACATATTCGATGGCATAACTTGTAGGTTGGATGTAGAAAACATATTTTTCACTTTCACCTTCAAGGCTATCGGCTTCTCATAGTAAGCTAAGCTTTTCAAGTTTCAAATTCTTCTTTATATTCATCTCCAGATGCATTTCCCTTTAATAGAAGATTCAATATATCGTCGTCAACTTGCCGTATAGCTTTCCCTTTTTATATTTGAGCTGCCCTAACAAAATTTTCCACATCGCCGAATGCCAGTTCGGGAACTTCACAAGCTTCTTTGAAAATATTACAGCTTCTAGTAAAAGCCTTGCGAAGGGGAATCCTCCGGATTTTTGCAAATTCCATTTTCGTCTTCTTATCTCTCAAAGTCCCTGTTCGGGCGCCAGAAGTGTTACAAACACTCAATTCTACCTGAATCGCAGCAGTTGTTAAAAAAAATGGCAAAAGCAAAACGTCTTTTAGCAAGAACATGACATCTTTATTAACAAACGATACGCAGCTTGTACAAAACTTGACCTCACTTTAGTCGATCTAACACTTGCTCTGAGAAAAAATCCAACTTGTCCTCCCCCCCCCCCCCCCTCCCGTCGAACAGTTCTGGCTGGCAATAAGAAAGTACTTACCACTTGCGCAGGCGCAGCTGCGTAATCGCTATTATTTAGCTCAATTTACCACTGTCGTCTTCTAATGTTCAAATTTACTGTTACATCTGGCCTCAGAATGCTAATGTGTGCATTCGCGTTGCATTTGTTTTTGTGTGATAGATATGGATCGCCTGAATAAAATCCATCACAGTTTGTTGCGTGATGAATGAGTGCATCCTTTTTCTTTGAAGCTGACATGTCATCACCTTTAAAACGTAAAGTCGTGTCACTCCACGACTGATCCGGATGTGTACATTACTGATCCAAATCTCAACATTGGGCCAAAGCCATGGTTAAACAATTGATGCGAGAACGCAATACCATGATGGTGGAGGATAACACTTAACCTTCGTATGCATCCCCATTGACCCTAAAGCATCGCATATTTATTTCAAATTATCATTGAACTCCAAGCCAGTTTCTTGGTACCCTATAGGATGTCCCATAGTAAACCGTGCGGGGTCACTATGGAACGATTTAATAACTTTAGATTATAATTTTTCTAGCTGAACAGCTTTTACCAATCCTAATTTATTTTGCATATCCTTGTAGCTAAATGAATCTGGGATTCTTTGGATACTTTGATTTTGTAACTTTAGAAAACTGTAGTCAATATATTTGATGTATTTCCAAAAGTGTTCCATGGCACTGCAACATAAACTATTTTACTCATGGCCCATTGATGGCTGGAATGACATGAGAGTTTCCGCTACATATCTGTTGAATAATTATCCGCTTCATTTATATGGATATCCTTCTGGTATTTAATGCGGTTATTTTGTTCCATCACACCTATTAGTTTCAAAGAAATCCAACAAATTTTAATTTTGAAAGATAATTTATTTATTTTCATGCTTTCAAAATGAAAATCTGTTAATTTGGGTCGCGGAATTATATATTATACTGTAAAACCCCCTGTTACAAGAAGAAAACATCTGATGTGGGCAACACATGAATTTCCGTATAGACTTAAATTCATTTTCTCTTTATTTCTTTAATTCATTAAATTGTGTTTAATGGCACAAAATAACACGCATTATTTAAAATGACACAGAATTGGCACTTTTCATACAATTTTCGATTTCGTTTAGTAACCGGACTTATTTTCAAACTGAAAAGCTACTGGATACGACGTAGCAAAACTGTAAAAAAAGAGTTGAAAAGATTTTTGTGGGCCATTTTGATAAAAAAAAAACTATTTTTTTTTTCGAAACCACTAGTTCAAAATATTATAATATCGAAATTATTTTTGTATATTCATATATGGTACCTTATTTAGAACAGAATAAGTAGAAGTTGTTTCGATTTTAATCTATTAGGTTCCTAGATATGAGTATCTATTAGGCTATATATATATATATATAAATTTATATATATATATATATATATATATATATATATATATTTATATATATATATATATATATATATATATATATATATATATATATATATTTATATTTATATATATATATATATATATATATATATATATATATGTATATATATATATATATTTATATATATATATATATATATATATATATATATATATATATATGTGTGTACATATATATATATATATATATATATATATATATATATATATATATATATATATATGTATATATATACACGCACCCATAAAAATTGATACATACAGCCGCAAAACTCGTCATGTATGTATCGTTTGAGGAGATATGCAATTTGATCAGAATGTGGGGAGAGTGAAGAAAACGTTTTATTAAGGAATGGTGGCAACAATGAGATGGCCTTTTAGTTAGTGATAAATACTCCCCTGGCAGCTATACAAGTCGATATTCGATGCGGAATAAAGCCAATTAAGTGGCTTATATCCCTTTGCGGAAGATTCTGCCACAACTGTTGCAACAGGGCGCGGTAGCCCAGTGGTCAGCGCGCGGAAATTGCACTCGGTAGGCCCGAGTTCGATTCCCGCAACTGCCAAAACTGCCGCCATGTTTACGCGGAGTACGATCACGTTAAACATGTGGGTCCGTAAGTTCTTCCGAGAGGTTGGTGGTAGGGGAAGGAGTATACCGTCCCTGTGGATGCCTCCTCCACTGGATTCCGGTCTAAATTGGGTGGCACTTCCCGGCCGTCCAAACAGTTACCTTACACCTTTCTGGTAAGTCGAGCGGTCTGGGTCTCAACAAAAACTGTTGCAACGGTTCAGCTTAATCAATGGTATTCTGAGAAGGCTCTCATGTCGGAATAATTAATTGTATTAACGTAGTATTGAACTTTTGCTAAAATTAGAAAACTTTATTCTAAAATTCTCTTTTTCTCCCTATGCAGAGAAGTCAGACGCAGCTCCCAAAATGCCCGCTCTACAGGAAGTGAGCCTCAGAATTCAGTTCGCCGAGGAGTGTGAAAGTTATAAGCCCAGCAGCGACAATCAGTTCTGCGTCAGAGGAAACGGACAGGGCATTTGTATGGTATGGAAAATATTTACTTCAGGGGGAATTAACGCCCCTTTTGCAATCACCGACCACAGGCAATCGCAGGCTTTCACAATTGGGGGGGGGGGGGGCTATGCATTGCGCGACTCACAATTGGGAGTGCTCATGCGATGCATGTATAGTTTACAAATAACAAATAGTTTACTTGTGGAACTTTAATTCCTTATATTGAGTCCACCCATTTCTGCATGATATAGCCATGATCTTCATTCGTAAAGAATACTAAATTAAAAAAAATTGAAGACTATGAACACGCTAGCACAGACACCCATGGAATATTGACAATTTTCTGCCAAACTTGAAACGGAACTGACGCCTCTGTATCCTTCCGCGATAGGCGAGCGTTCACGACAGATTTCTTTATTGAAGCCTTGCGCATGTGCAGTCATTTGAAACGAGGTCTAGCCAGAAACCCTAAAAATATCTGACCTCAGATTTATAAATCAGTAAAAATAAATAAATAAAATAACTACTTAAAGAGAGAGAGAGAGAGAGAAACCGAAAGTTGTTGGAATAAAGGGCAGTTAAGTAAAAAAGGAGCATTTGTGTAATTTGTAATGGGGGTGCTGAAGTATCCCTAGAACCCCTCCCCTCTCCGTGGCGCCTCCTATGACCCATCATCAACCATTCAGTACGGAACTGCACTGACGACAAGAAAACTTGCGTATCTCTGTGGGGAAGTTATATCACATATCCAGCTTCAAAATTAAGAAGTTTGAGTTTGGACTACACAAGGCTGATAATGGCGAAGTTTGCGATACACAGTACCCGTCGGTAGGAGGCGTTGCGACAGTTTTGAATCACGAAGACTATAGGCATGTCCATTGCAGCTTCGTGTAGTCTGACCTCAATCTATAACTTTAAAGCCGACTACGTTGCATGATTTATTTCCTAGCTCCGCACAGAAGTTCGCCAAATTGCGAAACGCGGTAAATAATCTTGCTGGCCAGTGCAGTTATTTGATATTTCTAAAATAGCGATGCTGATTCTTCGATGTTGGTTGCTGCACTGGGAGAGTGGCTTCCAATTGACTTTGATCTTTTCACTTCGCAATCTGCTGCTAACCCAATAAAACTAGTAAAATATCATTTAAAATAACAACCAACGCAAAATTAATAGAATCAACCGGTTTCCGATGTCGGATACGGACAGCACATGACTTTCTGAATTCTCATTTTTAATTCAATTTTCGTTTCCATTGAATAACTGTACGTATTTTCAAATGTGGCGTAGTAAAAATGCGAAAAAACTAAAATATCTCGAGAACGGCTGGATCTACAGTAATAGGGTTGGTCCTATTCTTTTCATCATCAAAAATGACGTGTAAAATAAGCTTTTAATGGATACATTTGAGCATACGTAGTCTTTTATTTTAGATTTTTGACGATTTTAGCAAAAAAGGCAGGTTCTTTTATCCCCAATGGTACCAAAATCTTTTCAGAAGCAAGGCCACTCACGAGTGACTTACCTACCAAATTAAAAAAAAATGGTCTATTAGTTATCGAGTTGGAGTGGAAACAGGTGATACATTGCATAGACACATACACAGGCACATTGCCTGTGGATACATTTCATAGACAGACATTGCATAGACACATATATCGACACATTGCCTACATTGCATGTGGATACACTGCATAGGGAAATACACAGACACAGACACACACACACACACACAGAAGTCACGCAAAAAAATTATTTTTTCGTGTTCTAGAGGTCCGTGTAGATCCGTCAACAATGTAATTAACATAAAGCAACATATACGGAATTTCAAAGCAAAATACATCCAGCTAAAACTGTAATTAACATAAAGCAACATATACGGAATTTCAAAGCAAAATACATCCAGCTAAAACTGTAATTAACATAAAGCAACATATACGGAATTTCAAAGCAAAATACATCCAGCTAAAACTGTAATTAACATAAAGCAACATATACGGAATTTCAAAGCAAAATACATCCAGCTAAAACTGTAATTAACATAAAGCAACATATACGGAATTTCAAAGCAAAATACATCCAGCTAAAACTGTAATTAACATAAAGCAACATATACGGAATTTCAAAGCAAAATACATCCAGCTAAAACTGTAATTAACATAAAGCAACATATACGGAATTTCAAAGCAAAATACATCCAGCTAAAACTGTAATTAACATAAAGCAACATATACGGAATTTCAAAGCAAAATACATCCAGCTAAAACTGTAATTAACATAAAGCAACATATACGGAATTTCAAAGCAAAATACATCCAGCTAAAACTGTAATTAACATAAAGCAACATATACGGAATTTCAAAGCAAAATACATCCAGCTAAAACTGTAATTAACATAAAGCAACATATACGGAATTTCAAAGCAAAATACATCCAGCTAAAACTGTAATTAACATAAAGCAACATATACGGAATTTCAAAGCAAAATACATCCAGCTAAAACTGTAATTAACATAAAGCAACATATACGGAATTTCAAAGCAAAATACATCCAGCTAAAACTGTAATTAACATAAAGCAACATATACGGAATTTCAAAGCAAAATACATCCAGCTAAAACTGTAATTAACATAAAGCAACATATACGGAATTTCAAAGCAAAATACATCCAGCTAAAACTGAGTGGCAAATATATATAGTATGTTATGTGAAAAAAAATATATGTATATAAAAATAGTGGTAATAATGTTAAACCTAATCAGAGATAAAATTCTGAAGTTTAAATTAAAATGGAAAAATACAGGAAATGGAAGCATTTAGATATTAGCTAAAATTTATATTATTTGGTCAGAGATGACACTGTACTTATGTATACAATTCGTAATATAATTAACATAATTTTTATTATTCATCCCATCTTTAAACCAAATTACACTACGTGACAGTGAAACTGAGACACCAAAAAGGAGTGGACAGAAAAAAATACAAATTGCAGGGTAAACGTAGCTCACCAAGTTATGTACATGATGCAAAATGCGCAGTTGTCCCGCGTACGTTGAGTGAGATATAAGGGAAGGAACCTGCAGAATTGGCAATAGTCGCGTCGCTCTGTCTACCAGGAAAATCAGTTTGCAATTTTTTTGTCTCAGGGGAAACGTGTAATAGCAGAGAATGCTAGGAACCGAGGCAGTTCCAGCAGACAGACGATTTCACGAGGGGTATAGTGATCGGACTCAGAAGGGCAGGTTGGTCTATACGTCAAATCTCAGCGGACAGCCACCTGCATGCGTCCACGGTGCACCAGCTGTGACGAAGATGGTTGGAACAAGGGAATGTGGCACGTATGAAGGGTGCCGGAACAGCCAGAGCGACGTCAGCACGCGTGAACCGACACATCCGCCGGCTGGCGCTGACGGCCCCGCAGACCACTTCCTTCGCCCTTTTGCAGCATGTGCAGAACACCCTTGATGTTCCCATATCGACCAGGACGATTATCCGCCGATTGATCGCCAGCGACCTTCACTAATGGCGCCCGATAAGAAGACTGCTCTTGGCCCAACATTACAGACGATTCCGTTTGCAATGGTGTCGGAATAGATCCACGTGGACGGCGGAATGCACAGGGTCGTGTTCTCAGATGAGTTATGCTTCTGTTTTAGAAATGACAGTCGCTGTGAACGAGTCTGGCGCAGAAGTGGTGACAGGTCCAATCCGGCAGTATCTGTGGAATGCCACTCTGCGCGACAACGCGGCATCATAGTTTGGGGCGCCATCGCCTACGATAGCAGGTCACCTCTGGTCCATGTTGAGGGCACTGTGACGGCTCAACGATACGTGGATGACATGCTACGGCCTGTGACACTACCCTTCCTTCAGGAAGTGCCCAATGCCATTTACCAGATGCTTCCCTGGCGACCAGTCTCCCCTGATATCTCCTCAATCGAACACGTCTAGGATGTGATTGGACGTCGCTTGCATGCGCTGCCACCGCCGTGTTTAGAAGACGAACTCTGGCAAACGATTGACAGGGAATGGGTAGCCATTCCACAGGACACCTCATTGATTCTGTACCTAGACGTCTTGCTGCCTGTATCGCCGTCCGTGGTGATCTTACAACCTACTGATCAGACTTTGTTATCGCTCAGTGTATAGGTGTATCATGTTGCAATAAACATCACTTATTGCTTGTTGCTGTCTCTCTCTGTCTGTCGATTTTCATCACTTTCTGCCCACTCCTTCTTGGTATCCCACTTTCACTGTCACGTAGTGTACTAGATTCCCCATGAGAGTGGATTTCACTCGATTTTATTTTTTAGTATGGAAATGAAAGAATTGATGTTACTGATCCCGAGCCAGGCCCAAACTCGGGACCCTGTGCTTTTAAGACCGACATTATAAGGTTAGACCAAAAGCTAGCTTCGAATTCGAATTTGGATACAGATTCCTAGCATCTTCGGTCGGTGTTTTTTGCAGGAGCAAAGTCGGCTGCTGCCACAGATGTTATTAATTATGTATTTTACATTCCCTATATTGTTGCATAAGAATTCGTCTCGCTGTATGTTCGGGTGTCATTTTAATTTGAGGTTTGCCCATTAAATCCCCGTCAACGGCGGATATTCGTGCCAAGTTATTTATAATTTTCATTTTCTTACAGGGTGACTCCGGAGGACCCATTTTTGTTCGATTTCGAAATGCGTGGACCATCATCGGCGTTGCATCCCACCATCTGTCAGAGGACTGCGCCATTAAAATTCCTCAGTTCTGCATCAGCGTCCAAAAATATCTGAACTGGATATTTGAAAACATTGAAAAATCTTTCTAAGAGAAATGAACTTGGTCGAAACATTGGATAAACATTCAAAATGTCTGCTTTGCGGGGGAGCCACACCACTTTCTTATACGTTCATATACTATATAAATAGTTAGCTCCACTTGTATGTATTGAAATGAAAGGGAAAATAGAAGAGCTGATATTGGCAGCGTATGACTTTCCCTACAGTCTGAAATTCATTTTCTGTTCATTTCTTTCATAATTCATTAAAGTGAGTTTAATGGTACAAAATGAAACGGACAATTGTTTGAAATGACTATACTGAATGGACGCCAAAAATATTTTCAAAGGCTACCTTGCAAATATACAAAGAAACCATAATAAATAATAAATGCATTTTATTTTGCCACACAATAGGTACAATTTCATCTTATAAATGAATAATTATAAATAAATAATTATAAATGAATAAATGCATAACAGTGGGACAAGGAACTGCGAAAAAAAGGCTGTTTAGTTGGGACGAGAACGGTTGGACCTATAGAGTTATGCGGTTGGTCTAATATTTTTTATCTTCAAAAATTACGTATGAAACATTTAATGGATGCATTTCAGCATCTTTTATTTTAGATTTTGGCGATTTTTTATATGCCCATTTAAAAAAGAAAAGATAGATTATTTTTTCCCGAAGCATATCAAAATCTAATCAGCACTAGAGTCACCCATAAGTGATTTATCTACCACTTTTTTTTCATTTGGATCAATTAGTTTTTTTATCTAAAATGGGTACAGACGCACAGACGTCTTAATCAAAATATTTTTTACCGGATTCCAGAGTGCTTGAAACGTGTCGATCCGTCGAAAACTAGAGTTACGATTTTTGTCACAATGCCAATCCTTTCCCTACACATTATTGCAGGAAATGCAACATTATCATGTATTGTAGTCGAAAATAAACACTTCTACGCTGCTCTATATGACAAGACGTAATTCCACTTCACTGCATTATCGAAGACAATCTGTTACCTCTTTCGACGATCGTCGTATGGGCTAATCCGTAAGAAACCACACAAAACTTAGTCCTCGAGACGGTCTTCGACACAAATGATGTGTTTCCATCTTGATGCTCTAAGTCCTCTGGACGAGCCAGACGGCCTGGGGTTTTCACAAATGATGTGTCGGAAACCGTTTTGTCGTCTCTGGTATGCGGCCACTCTTTGTGGACAGTGATGTCATTACTAAGCCCACAAAATTTCATAAGAATTCATCAAACGATTCTTAAAATCTCATGCTTGCAAATTCAAAAATCAATGTTTGGAAAAAAAATGCGGTCATAGTATAACATTTATGCTTGGTGTTGTATTGTTGTTATATTGTTGTTGCATTGTACTTTTTACGGAAACAATTAACATTCAGAAATATCAATGGTGCTAAAATGTTTAGAAATGACTAGACTTTACAACTAGACGATAAAGGAAAAAAATGATGTGTTCGACATTTTAAGAGTAGAATATTCCCCTTAGAGCCAGTGGAAGAGAATTTCGTCATTCGTGACGTCACGGTCCAGGCAGGACTTTGAGAGGAGTTGTCAAACTACACAAAATTTTCGCATTATACAGCTTATACAGTACTTCGCATTATACAATATCTCGAAAATTACAGCTAATAAAACTATTTTCGCATTATTACAGCTGTTTGTTAATTTGGTGACACCGGTGGAGTAGAATGACAGTCGCAGTTAACAAGTTCGGAGAGCACGAGCCCCGAAGCTCGAGAGTTCTTCTGAGAGCCTGAGAATAAAATGCGCGCGTTTTCTCTTCGATTGATATCATATGCGCCAAGCGAGGTAAAGAAAATAAAGTCAGGCATGCCCGGGAATCACTACTATAGCGGTGACCCAGGGTTGTAGAAGTAATCTGTTAGAACCCTGGTGGTAACCGACTATCGTACTAGATGGCAACCCAGTTCAGCGCGTCAGCAGTGTTGTTCGTGTGTCACTCAACAGTCAAGCTGGAATTGAATCACTCACCAGTGGTCCTTCATATTTTCACACGGTAATCATCTGTTCCCAAACAGAAACAGGAGACGATATGTTTAAAGTCTAGTAGCAGTTCATGCTTCTCTATCACCACACCACTGCAAGCGAAGCCGGATTGTGTTGTTAACAGCAGAAGTGCAAGCAAAACCGTGAAAGACGCCGTTGCAACTGTTCGTGCTTGTTTCTGAAGCTAGCTGTCTGTCCTCACTTCTGGTGGTTCCTCTGGGTCTTTCAAAGCAAGGTTATTTAATATAAGGTTGGGCAATCAGCCCGGCAATAGAAGTTGTCGTAATGAATGTCAGTGGGGCAGGATATCGTCATTTGTAACGTCACGGTCCAGGAAGGACTTGCCAAATCACAGCAAGTTTTGGCATTATAACAATTAATTTTTTTTTTGTTTATTTTAAAGGGACAGTATCCAGACGTAAACAAGTTGCACAGAGATTTTGAACTGTACTGTGCCCATAGGACCTATTGACATCTAAGGAGACTTAGTGACGTAGGTGAGGTAGGATGGGAGTCGCATTTAACAAGTTCGGTCCTTTTGAAAGCTCTAGAAGAACATGCGTGCATTTCTTGCCTCACTGACATCATATGCGTAGATCAAGGTAAGAGAAATGAAGTCTGTCACGCCCGGGACGAGACCGTCTTGGTCCAGAGCATGTCCACTGCACTTCCTCACAGTCGAGACAGAACGACCCAGATGGCTGGCAATTCGACGGGTCAACGGTTGTAGTCCAACGATACGGCTTCATTAACGCTCACTCTGTTTATAGTGATGTACAGTGCATCAGGCATGATTTTTATTCACAGACATCCACAATAACAGTAAATGTGTGGCACAAAGTGACTGTCTAGAACCCTTTCTTGTATGCCGCAGCTATTGCGATTCCAGCGCCCTCATGTGCATCATTTATGTGTACCAAACTGTAATAATTTAACTATCTGCCTTAGAGACACCTCTTTACAAATTTCGTAGTTATCTAATGGTTCTATTTGGATGCGTGATATATTTTGTCAAAAAGTATACATATTTTGTTTAAGATCGTTCGGATAACAGTATCCAGGGTCCAGTTTTACAATTATGATGTTCAGAGAATATCTGAGATCTGGAATGGCAGCAAGAAAGCATGTTTTATGCCACAATTTTGCGAACCTCTATTGAATGATTTACTTTACATTTCTGACTGTTAATTTACTTACTTTTTAATACTTTTGTTTCCTCCCCTATTTTATTATTATCTGTTGGAATTAGCAGGAATATTAGTTTTGTATAACATTACCTCTCTTTTATGCTTCTTCTACTTTCATCATGTTCTACGCCAACTTTTATTCTATTCCTACTTTTATTATATTTTCCATATTCTTCAATATTTTCTCCTTTCACAAGGGTAATTATATGTTTTACTTAATCCAATTTTTCCCGATTTTCTTATGACTGCTAGCATTTAAACGACTTTACAGTCCTTATTAATATTTATTTTTCAATTTTATTTTCACTTTATTAGTATTCGATCTTATTTGCCCTCGTCCAGCCGTCGTGTCGTACTTTGAAGGCAATATTTATGGAATTTTGTTTTGAATTTAAAAACTGATGTGCCGTGTTGTTTTCCCTCAAATTCTCTTCTCATTTGCCTACTATCTTTGCAGTTGTATTTAACCTTCCGATTGGTACACACTTCTTTTACAAACCAGATGAATGGCGCTCATAACGTCTTTGTCCAACCCTACGTTTAACTACTTAATTTTTATGTCTGTTTCTATCATGGAAGCGCAAAGAACTTGCATTACACTTATATTTGAATTTAACCTTGATTCTTTACATAAAGGTCAAATAAATTGGTTGCCATTGCAAGTATCAGCTGCGAACGAATTCTGCTATCTACAATGTAAGAACGACCTTGTTACTGAGTTAAGACTTGTTGGTGCAAACTTGCACCAAAGAATTAAAACATTGTAACTAAAATCGTTGTTTAGATACTGTTTACATGCTCCAATAAATGAAACCAACTTATTGGCACAAATAATTCGTACGTGTAGATGAGAAATTGCTTGCAAATGTCGTGGTGGGTCAACAGGAAAGTTGGATTGAAGTACATTCTGGTCAGATTGTGTATGCGTCTACTTTGAGGCTAGTGCGGTTTTCGTTTACATGCTGAAAAGCTTTTTATAAGTTTCATCTTCTTTTGGAGGGAGGGGGGACAAGCCAGAATTTAATTCAACCCAACTTTTTGGTTGCACCGACCGCGATTTAACACGCACGATTTGTTGACAAAAAAGTTGGTGCAAATTGTTGGAACGTGTGTAAACGATATACGAGATAAACTAGTACAGCAGATGCAGATTGACTTTAATTTAACTTTCGAATGACAACGAGCATAGCACTAAATAGAAAGCAGTCCATTCTTGCGTTTCATGGTGTTCACGATCCACGGCATGAAGTGCTTGACGTCCGTGAAGTACTGCGGGTATCGAGGTTCGCAGTTGCCGGAGTAGTGGAGGGACGAAACGCCGAAGATGTAAAAGACTCCGGATATGGGGGTGAATATAGGCCCTCCGGAATCACCCTGCGGGAAAAATGTGTAAAACAGCTAAATTTTTCGCGTTTTCAGAATAATAGAAAGCATAGAATAAAACCTTTTACTAAAAAGATCCTGATGGCTAAACTAATGAATGTGTGACTCAACTTGACTTTCTCATACTATCTTTAAGTAGTTTGTGTGTTTTTTTTTTTAACTTTGAAAAAATATATGTTTCGATAGTCCAAATGATCACAATTAGCATGTTACCCTTCATTTTAAAGAATCGAAACACATTTCAAATGATACTAAGCTTGACAACGTGCCCCTCGGGGAGTAATTATCCCTCCCCCCCAAGGGGGTACAAATGACGGTAAATACACAAAGATTGTATCGCGGTTGATTTTCACTACAATGATTAAAACTGTGAAGTTTCATGGTCATTGAGTCATAAACCCCTTTTATGTAGAAAACCTAGCCGGCCAGACTCACCCGAGGGTTTGAGCAAAAAATTGAGAGATCGGAACCCCTTTTATGTGTCAAATTTCACCCAATGCTGCCATGTTAAGAAAATATAAAATTTCGAATAAATTTTAAAGTTTTTCGAAGCTCGAATTTCAAAATATTCTATCTAGTTCTAGATTGTTTGTTGATAAAGCCGAATATAAAGTTTCATGACAATCCATTAATATTTGCGGCAACTACAAATACACAAGAAATGTACACAAGAAATCGACCCCAGACAGACAGACGGACATCCCTCTAAAAGTAGTCCAAATGTCGTCAAGAAGTCTTAGAGCATCGGAATCTCGGAGTGGAAAATTTTCGTGAAAACAATATTTTCTCACTATATTCTATTGCATGAGAAAACAACAAGTTGAAAAATACATAATAATCATCTTACAAACTGCGTGTTCGTAGTTTGAATTCCAACGTATTGTTGCGAACGCGCAATATCCCCTTTGGCGTCTTCTCTTACGTCTGTCTCGAAGGCCAGGCGAAGAAAGTACAGTCCATGACGTCAGGATGACGTGAGCCCAGGGTTGCTAAGATTTCCCAGTGAGAAAAATGGTTGCCAGATTCGGCAAATAGGAGTGATCACTAAATCGAAGTTCAGTTGACCAGTTGACAGTATCCGAGCTACAGTGAACTGTGACTTTTGTCAATATCTTGAGAATAGTAGCCGTTATTTGGTAAAATTATTTTCGCCAGTATTTTGATAATATTATCGCTTATTCTGCGAAATGAGTGGATCTTTTAAGTGCTGTTTGATTGTATGGTGTTCCTGTTTACTTTGTGTTTGTGAATAAAAGTAAATTATTCAGAAACTTGGCCTCGTTCTTGTATCCTGCGTACACATCCACGATTATTGAGGATACGTTCGTAACAGTATCGTACAGGAAATTTTTAAATGACATCATTTACTTTTTAATTCCACGAAAAGAATATTTTTTAATTTTATAACATTAAAATATCTCATGCTTAATGTGGAGCCACGCAAATACCTCGTGTTATGCATAGATATATATGACTCTTAGTAGATTATTAATATTTAAATCATTTTTTGGCATGTTTAGGAATTGTTTGCATTACACCGCACCTTACAGATTCACTGGGTAATTGCTTTTGCTCAGAGGGAATTTTCTCTTACTCTACTCCAACATGCGCAATTGGGTTAGGGTATCCTATTCATACGAACACCTTAGCTGATTTCCTTCTGCTGCGTACTTGTAAAAAGGATTAATGATTGGTAGACATTTCTAAATACTTCTGTTTCTAGAAATAAACTTTCTTCTTCTTCGGCCCAGACTGTTTGACCTACCCGAAAGTGTAAGGTAACTGTTTGGACACCCAGGACTGTCCCACTCAATTTAGACCGGAACTCAGTGCGACCGACATCCACAGAGACCGTACCCTCCTTCCCCTACCACCCACCTCCCAGAAGAACTTACGGACTCACCTATTTAAAGTGCCCGTACTCTGCGTGAACATGGGGACAGTTTGGGCAGAGCGAGGAATCGAACTTGGGTCGTCCGAATGCAATCCACGCGCTCTAACCACTGGGCTGTCCCACCCCTCAAAATAAACCTGATCGTCTCAAGTATTTTTTTCTTATTGTTGACTCATTATTTTTAATGCTTAATAAATATTTAAATTACTTCTTAACTGGCTACGACCCTTTAATTGATTATTTAAATGGGTTTAAAATTAAATTGGTTTAAAATAATATTGGTTTAGTTGTTTTAAATAGGCTTAAAATTAATTTTACATTTGAAAAGAAGTGAGTGATGCAGATCATTATGTCCACGATTGCCCTCATGCAATAAACTTTGATCTTATGAAATATACAGCGAAACATATTTATTTCTCTTTAGTCTGGAAGGGTTAGAAGAAGAAGCCCATTTTTAACACTTTCCGACATAGTTGAAAAGTGTTTATGATTTCATTTATTCATTCTGTCTGTCCGTTTGCATGATAACTACCGTAAAAATGACTTTATCAAAATGAAATTTTAGTATGTTATTGAGACAGTCTGTGGGACATATAGGAATGTAAATTAATAATATCACCCAATTAGTTTTGGATTGAACCCGGGTAGAAAAAGTGAAATACATTGAACTCTATGGGCCGTAATTTTTCAAACAGTTTTTAAACGAAGTTTAAACCCACAAATTGTTTCAAAAGTTTTAGGACATATTCAAATTATCCAATAGAATGTATAAAAAATATTTCAGCAAAATAGGTTCGGTAGTTTTTTAAATAAAAATTAAAATAATAATGACACCCATATTATATGAAGACATGTCGTGACCCACTTCAAAATAAAATAGGGCATCCATCCTTCTTTAAATTTATCCTTAGTGTTACATTCGTCCTAAAACCACTTTATTTTTGCGTATTTCCTGTGAATCTATATTCTGCGCCAACGCAATGACACTATTTTTGAGTCTAAAGGATCATCCAACTATAATTGTTTTTACAACGAAGCCTCATTTTAATGGATGCAGAATCTAAACAAGTGATTGTAAGATGAGTTGTATAAGAATTTCTGATTTTTTAACGCAAAATGATTTAGCTCTGGAGTCTAGAATAAAAGTGATATGAATGAAATATTTATTGCTTTTACATGGAGAGCTAGACGATTCATATTTTGATGACGTCATTTGAATAAAGTTCATTTTTTTATGGAGTTTTAAGTTTTCAAATATAATAAATTACTGTAGTACTGTGATAATTTAAAATATATCAAAGCTGAATGTGTAGCATTTTAAAGACGTCTCAATAAAATTACATTTCATTTGGAAAGTGTTTCATAATCAATACTTTATGCATGATTGATCTTTCTTGTTAATATTAAACAATGTTTAATCAAAGTTGAAGAAATTGATTATATATATATATATATATATATATATATATCAAATTACTTAAATTTTAGCCTGGAAGTGGCATGTTTTGGGACTTTTCAGAAATCTTCTTGATCAATAGAATTATGCTAGTTTTACCTTTTATAAAGTTTATGTTTTGGCTTGCATCGTATTTAAATACTATTTGTTTTCGAAATACACTCTCATTACAGATATCAGTATCCATGGGCAGGTTTTGCACTTATTATGCGCTTGTCAACATGGAATAACCGATTAATGCATTGGCAGCAAGAAACTTGTTATAAAACACAATGTTTGGTCGGTATAAAATTCATGTATACAACTTAGCTTAGGCGATACGAATCTGCAAAGGCAAAGTTCATTAACACAAAACCCGCCTATCAAGACGGGTGGGAGTCCCAAACTTTGGAAGACACTCCCATTGCAGATACCAGTATCCATGGACTAGTTTCGCGCTTGTAACGTTCTCGTCAACATGAAATAACCGATATCTGCAATGGCAGCAAGAAACTTGCTATAATGGGAGTGTATTTCAAATTTCAGGGGCGTCCCTTATAGGGGAATTTTGTGTTTATGAACTTCGCAGCTTCATGTGGCCTGTGATAAATTGCAAATGAATTTTACGTCAGCCACGTGGAAGGACTGAAATTCACAAAAATTGTGGTTTATAGCAGGTTTCTTGCTCCCATAGCAGATATCAGTTATCCCACGCTGACAAGCACATAAGAAGAGCGAACCGGGTCTATGGATACTGGTATCTGCAATGGGGATGTCTTCCGAATCTTGGAAGTGCCTCTTATAGATCAGAATTTATGGTTACGAATTATTTACATTTTGTTATTTCTAATTGATTTATATCAAAATGTTATTGTACTACAGTAAAATTTGTTTTTGGCTTTATATAGTTTAAATTGTTATTTTGCAATTTCATGCCTATTGGCTGAATAAGAAATATTTTCATTAATTATAAGCTTCTAAATTTTCAATTAATTTCTCCCTGCCGTCCAACTGCTACTCATTTCCGAGTGAATCGGACTGTCTGGGTAGTGTATAGTGTAGTGTAGTGTAGTGTAGTGTAGCTGATGTCCTACTTTAGGGTACGATATCAGTCATACGAATACCTATATAGATGATTCAAAACGATAGAGCAAAACTTTAAGGAGTGATAGAACACACTTAAACAAGTACTTGTCATACAATGCATGGTCGTAACTCAAGTGATTAATCACTAGGGATTAACACGTACTGTTGCATGAAATGATGGGACACAAGAATAACAGAGGAGGTATAAAGAAAGTGAAGAAATTACAGAACACATTTTACGAACAACTCACAAAAACTGCTCAAAACAAGAAATCGAAGAAATTACAAAATAAATTGTAATGGATAACTTACAGAAACTGCTCAAAACAGTGACCGCCAACATGAATGCATGCCTCACACCTGTGACGTAGTGATCGTCGTACATTGGCGAAAACACCAGGTATTTTTCGTACTGCAACAGAAATCCTGGCAACAAGATCCTCAACGGAATCGACGGAGCTATCGTAGATGAGGCTTTCATATGGACCCATAGGAAAAGTCTAGACATGAGAGGTCGGGCCGGCCAAGTGATAGGACCACCCTGACCAATCCATCATCCTGGGAATGTCGCATCCAAGGCACATCGCAAAGCCACGTTGAAATGGGGTGGCGCTCCGTCGGGTTGGAATCACATACGGATTTAGGCTTTCCTCTCATTCCCGCCCGCAGCTCCGTACATAAAATGCATGTCGGCCTTCTCCTGATTTATGAAACAATCCATTCTTTCTGAAATCCACGGTAGAACTGACGACGAGTGTTACAACAGACGCTTAATGCGTTCGCTGGACAGCGCCCTCAAACGCTTAACGGCGTGAGTTACAACCATGCATTGTATGACGAAAAGTGTGTTTCATCGCTCCCATCGTTTGAATCACTCTGCATAGTATTCTATGTATAGATAGAACTCGGTAGACTACTGAACTTTAAATTTCTTTCAGCATATTTAGGAATTGTTCGCCTCACTCCATACCTTACAGATTCCCTGTCCGTTCCCTTTTGCGCAGATGAAATTCTTCCTTCCTTCACTCCATTGCACGCATTTAGAGTAGGACATCAGGTTCAGGGTCGCCTCCAATAAAAAGGGCGGATCCGGTATGTCCATTTCTGACAGGAAAAAATGGAAAAAATGAGCCGAAATCTGAAATACGGCTAAAAAATATCATCTTAGAAAAATAAAATTGAAACTTGATTAAAAATTACACGCAATATCATTTAAAAAAAAAAAATCTGTTGGGAACAACTCAAGACGCTCCCAACATAATGACTTTATACTTCTTCAACAGCGAAATAATCACTTACAAGATCCACGGTACAATATTTTCAGCGTTGAATTATACAATAAAATTAGGCATGGCGCGGTAGCCCAGTGGTTAGCACGCTGGAGTTGCACTCCGTAGGCCCTGGTTCGATTCCCGCCACTGCCAAAACTGCCGCCGTGTTCACGCGGAGTACGATCACGTTAAACATGTGGGTCCGTAAGTCCTTCCGAGAGGTTGGTGGTAGGGGAAGGAGGGTACGGTCCCTGGGGATGCCTCCACCACTGGGTTCCGGTCTATATTGGGTGGTACTTCCCGGCCGTCCAAGCAGTTACCTTGTACCTTTATGGTAGGTCGGACGGTCTGGGTCTCAACAACAACAACAATAAAATTGGGCGCTTTTATGGAGTCAAACTATTTCAAAGTACCAAATAAATATATTTACTTGACAATTAATAAAATTTATTTACAAACTTCTTTGAAGCATATGCCAGTTAGGTGATGCCATTTGCTTCGAGGACGTTATAATTCCCCTTCTTTAGGCCAAAAGAAGAATATGTACTCTTAACACCCGTTAAAAACAAACTCGGCGATAGACAGTTCGTTCTTAGCGGTTGTTAAGGGCGCATACTGCTCTTTTGGCCTGAAGAAGGGGACTTACAGCGCCCTCGAAACAATTGTCGTCACCTAACTGGCATAGGACTGCTTTCTTCAACTTTTTTACAAACATTTGTTTTATTTATTGTAATTAGAAATATTGTTGGGACCCATAAAATTATGTAGCTGTTTCACCCCTCACAGTTGGAAATATTGTTATGTAGACGAAGCGAGGGAGCGAAGTGACTCAACCTGTTTTGAGTTGGCCACGAGTTGCTCTTGTCTGTTTGTCTACAAGATGTGTTCAACGATAACTCCTCTAAAATTGTTGTTAAACGTGATCGGTAAAAAAAAATGGCCTGAACTAATGTAACTTTTTCGACGATAACTCTTAGGAAACTTAACTGATTTCTTATGTAGTTTGGTTATGTAGTGACGATACATGTTTTACAATTCGAATGGGTTTAAGAACGTGACAAGTCAAAATTTGCGTCACCTTATTTAGGACCTTCGCTCTCAGGGCCGTAGCTAGAGACGAAATTCAAGAGGGGCTGACGTGACAATCAACAATCTTGAAGAAGGGGCTCACCAAAACATTTAATCATTTGCATTTATTAAATGATTTCTGTTATATATTTCAATCTATATAAATTATTAAAAATAATTGCATATTTATATTTGTAAACTAAGAGTTGATTAGGAAAATTCATATAGCTATTATATTAATATATAATAATTACAATTAATTTTGATATAAGCATTAACTAATAGCAAAACTGTTAATGAATCGAAGAAAATTTCTGAAAGTTGAGACAAGTTAACGCTTAATATTAACTCTTAACTTCTTATCAGTTGATTTTGACTCTTGAATGTATAATAACAGTGAGCCCCTCAATAATACAAAAGTATCCAAATACTATTGCTTAATATTTTAATATATTTAAATTAAATATATAAATAAATGGATCATCAGTATAACCACACATTGGGCTAAATTAAATATTCTTTAAAGCAAAGTAATTTATAAAAATATATCATAAAGAAATTTTTTATGAAAAATTTGGATAATATGTTGGATGAAATTTCACATCACTACTAAATATTTAATATTTTTATCAGGGGGGGGGGGCTGAGTATACCTCTTGGGGAGGGGCTTAGCTCCTGTAGCCCCTGTCTGGCTACGGACCTGCTCGCTCTACATAAAACAAAACACACTTAAAAAATGTACTAGAATTACCTTCTCCTTCGTAGGCTCGTCCCCAACCACTCACAATCATAGGGGATCCTTCCTTGAGACTGACCGTGCTTGGCAGGCAGACGGGTCTGATGTAAGCGTCACAAGGAAGTGACTTGGGCAGCTGAACCAGAGCTACGTCGTTCTCATAGCGATCGTTAAACTTCGGATGGGTGAAGAAATTCTGGATGGGAAGGCGCATCATCATGCTGGAACTCTTCATCAACTCCACCAGGAAGTCAGACCGCGAATAGAAGCACGGCTGAACTCTGCCATCGATGTTGCAATTCTTACGGTCGATCCTCTCGGATATTTTCCCCCTACATTAGAATACATAGGTTTCTTTAAATTTGCCGGGACTATGAGCACTCCATTCGCAATATTATGCAGTCATGAACAGGCACGAGTTTGTTGATTCAAACAGGGATCTGTTGCATTTAAAACGTGGAAAGCTTTTATTGTTGTTTAAAAAGTATAATGTCAAAGTGATTGTATAGAAAGGGGAAAATCGGATGTGGTTTCAGCCGAAATGGTTTTACCTGAATGGCGTCTTGTAAATTAAAACTCCAAGAAAGTTCAAGAGGTTTATTCATTGCTTTCAGTCTCATAATAGACGCCTATGGTAATCTTTCTGTGTTATCAACTTCATCTTTCTATGCTATGAGCGAATATCAAGACCATGCCAGTTTAACCGTGGTCAATTTTACGGGATCTGATGCAATTTTACAGAATCTGATACAATTTTAAGTTGAACATTGGTCTGAATAAAATCCAATAACTTTACATTTTCTGGTTTCTTGATGCCTCCATTTAAAAAAAAAATCTGACGTGGACAGCACATGACTTTCTCTATATAATGCAATGGATTGACTTCTTTCGCAAAATTGTGTATAAGATCTACGACACACTGTTTTTAATGTTGGATTGTGCATCGGGCGCTTTTCCGGATGACAACATCTAAAGCTATGTCGAAGTACCCGATTAACTTATACGAGTATTTCGCGTAACTCTAAATTGACAGTTATGAATACTAATAGAATCCGCTATAAGCAACCATATATCAAAATATTTTAATAATTAACTCATCCATTTGGCGTCATTTTCGTTAACTTGGTGTCCTTTTCGCGATGTTAATGATATTTTCAATCTGGCAATCAATCTTCGATATTTTCAATATTGATCAATCTGGCACGAAACATCGCCAAACTGGCGATATTTCGCTAAATGAGTCGCCAGATGGATAGCCAAGCGTTACAGACAAACGGCGAGAAAAGCATTATTTTATCTATACATGAGTGTTAGCGAATTGTTAAGTGTCAAGATACAAAAATTACACAATATACTCTCGTACCAAAATTTTATTAGCACCAGGGTAACCCACAAGTGATTTATCTACCACATTTTGTGAAATTTAATCAATTAGTTTTTCAGCTAAAGTGAATACATGCATGGCACAGACATACACACACACACACACACAGAGAGAGAGAGAGAGAGAGAGAGAGACGTCAAGCTAAAACAACTCATTCTGCCATCTGTTTGTAAAATACTGAAGTAAGACTGGTTTTTAGTAATTTGCAAAATCTTCTGTTTAACACTATTTGAAGGTTTATACACAAATTACATATTAAATTTGTTTTGAAATAAATTTGAAAATATCTTAAAATATACTTTATACGATCTAAAAATGTAATATACACTTTCTATTGCTTTCTTAACGTAAATATTTAAACGTTTCTGTACTCCACGTGAACAAGGAGACAGTTTGGATTGAGCCGGGAATCGAACTCGCGTCGTCCGAGTGCAACCCCCTCGCGCTAATCACTGGGCTTTCCCACCCCTCGTACTTCCACTATAAACTTACAATATTCCAAAAGGTAAGTTTTAAAATATAAATTTTGAAAAGTTTCAAAGTTTGTTTTTTAATTTCTAAAGCCCGCCATACACGTACAGTTTTCCCCTCAGTTAGATCTGACAAGTCAAACTGTGACAGTTATGCCTTCTGGTTCCGCACCGCACACACAAACAGACTATTGGTTCATCCTCTTCAGCCTGCCTTGGAATCCTGTTGCGAGTGGACAGATGATGTTGATCAACACTTGCAAATCTGTGGATAGACAATGTTGATCAGCACTTTCAAATCTGTAGACAGAAGATTGAGCCGGCAAACGATGCCGTACCTTGAAGAATATAATATTGCACCCTTCCTTTTTACCACCCTATACGCCAGCTCGACCACTGCGCCATCACATCCTGTCGGCAGAACTACGGATATTCCCACAGTTCAGCAGTCCAAATGATTTGCCGGAAAGCCAACCTGGTCACATCAGTTCGGCCGTACGAGATTAGACTGTTCAAGCCGATCGGAAGGATAAACTGCACGTGTACAGTGGGCCTAAGTGATTTTTAAACCCAAATGGATAATTATTATGCGTTTAGTACAAAATAAAACTATTTATTATTAAAATGGTTTTTACTACACTACAAAACTAAATATTTCTTAAGCAAACGGTATAAAATTACGGTATTAAAAAACCAGTATAAAAACAACGGCATTAAATATATCAAACGGTTTCGGAAGCACAGTCTTATTTGTTAGAATAAAATATGACAAACCATTAGCACCATTAAAGGCAATAACGCGTTTGTCCTTATTAGCGCTAACAAACAAGGTCTATTCCTTGTTCGTGTTCATGTTTTGTATTTTTGTCCTGTCGAAGGCTGTTCTTTGTTTCCAAATCCGATTGATACTTTTAACCAACCCCGTATGCCGTTAACTAAAGAAGTTAATTTTTGCAGATTAATGGGAAGCCGTTTGGTAGTTTTTATATATATATATATATATATTTTTAACTACGTTTAAAAGAAAAAAAAATCTTACCGGGCGAAACAATGAACGGCGGATTGATTGGTAGCCGTTTGGTAGTTTTTTTGGGGTTTTTTTTTTATATATGTATTTTTAACTGCGTTTAAAAGAAAAAATAATCTTACCTAGCAAAACAATGAGCGGCGGTCAGTATGTAAGATGGGGCAATGATAGCAGCGGCGCAAAATATACTGTCATCTTTTATTAAAGAAACCTAAAGAAAAACAAAGATGCATGATGAAAATTTCGAAATCAATTCCAATCGCCGAATGAAGTTTAAAATCGATCTTCGCATAAAAACAGCACTTTCGGAAAATTGAATCTTTCGAGTTAGATTTATTAAACTTCAATGAAATTTTTATGTCAATTCAGCACATGAGTTTAAATACGTGACTTTATTAGGCGAATAATATCACCCCAAGCACCCCAATTTTTATGGGCGTCAATTTAATTCAATACCAATGACATTGTGGTATGATAGGGGAAACTTGAGCAATGTATTTAAGAGGAAACTTCTTCGCCTGGAGCTAATCTGATAATTCCATGTTAATCAATGGAGGAAGGAAAATAGCAAAATATATTGAATTTTGAGATTTTTTTCCTGAATTTTTTTTGCAAAACGTAGAACTAGAGTATAAGTATTGGAGTCGTTTTTAAAATTACTTTTAAATTGATTAGAAGTATTTTTAAAATGAACGGCAAAATTCAAACTCCATAGATAAAAAACGTTTGAATCAAGTTAAAACAATTTTTAAAAAGCTCGTTGAAAGATTGAAGATTCTATTTTTTTATGCAAAAGAAAATCAGAGCAATGTTGAAACTAAATTTTATAATTGGTTATGTAATGAATAGTGGCGAAATGAAAATATCCAATCTTTGCATGATAGCACTATATCAAAATCGCACATAAAATAAAAATGCAGCTTACAGCTACTTCGAGAATGCGTAGGATAGAGAACCAGTGATAGAAAACCAACAAACCCGAAATTAAACAGCCGTAAGTGTAAAGCAGTAATTATTGCTCGATATTTTCCGAGGAGGAGTTTGAAATTTCGCACATATCAAATACATTCGCAAATTCAAGATTTTTTCTTATTATTGCCTAATTTCTACTACAATTTTTTTTCTTGGCGTGAATTTCTGTGCTAATTTCAGGTTATATTCTGAAATTTCGTAATTATCAAATACATGGAGTCCTTGACCTTCTAGATGACGAAAAGAATGGTTTGCTTTTAAATTCATATAAAGCGAGTGTAAATGAATTTCATTTCATCAAAAGTTCGTTAGATTTCTGTAATTCGAAAAAAAGAAAAAAAAATCCTCCTCCTAACTACACATAAAGTCACCATCCATTGTCTGTCCATTACCCACAAACAGTGAGTTTTAAATGTGTTTCTAAATTTGATTCTAAATTTGATCCTAAATTTAAATGTGTTTCTAAATTAAACAGTGTGTTTCTAAATTTGAAAATGCGTTGCAGAACAACAGACACTGTATTAAAAAAGAAAATACAATGTGTATTGTTACAAATACTTAAACTACTTTTGCAGCATATTGCCTATCTCCAAGGAAAACAACCTTTACAGGCTACCATTGCAAATGACGTGAAAGCAGTTTCGCCAGATTTGACGAAACATCGCCCACTTGACGACTTTCGTTTCCACTAGAACCTTCTCGAAATATCGACTGGTTTCCGAGACACGAACACACTTTCTAGAATTTTCCATGGAGAGTATATAAGAAAGTCATCGCTCAGTTGGAAAAATTGGCTGTGATACGAGCTAAATTGCCAGGGCCGTAACCAGTCAGGGGTCAGAGGGGGGGCTGAGCCCCCCAAGAGTTTAACATTGGTGTGACATTTCATACAACATGTAATACAAATTTTACACGAAAAACTGCTTTTTCAGATTTTTGTTTGTAAATTGCTTCGTTTTGTATAGTATAGAAATAAGAATTTTTAGTAACTGAATTTCTGGAATGATCATAAATTTATTTACATATTTAATTTTAAAATATTCAATAAAGTCTCAAAAATTAAAGTTTCATAGTTAGACATTCTACAGTTATACATTATCAACTGATAATGTATTACTCTATAATGTATAACTCTAGAACTTAGTTATATAGTTATGTATTATCATGCGATACCTGATGAGTGGCTACAGAGGTAACATTATGTGATATACTGTATTTAGTTATAATTAAAATACTTTCTTAATACAACGATTTATTTAAAAACTGAAACTTAATATTTGAGTACATTTTCTTCCACGCTATCCCCCCCACTAGCAAAATTTTGCTAGTAAGCCCCTCCCTCAGTGCTGTTGCGCCCCCCCCCCCCTGGCTACCGCTCTGTAAATTACAGGGTGAGATACGACAGTGTTTTGAGAATAGTGTCAGCTGTTTCGTGAATTAGATGAGCGTTCAATGGCTGCTTTTTATATCTGATAGTTATTATGTAGTCTTGTAAGATAGTGATCGACCTATTCGATGCATATTCTTCTTGTTTACGCCCATGAATGCTTTTAAATAAAAGCATAAGTTATACAGAAATTTGGTCTCGTTTTTGTATTCTGAAAGTACACCCACGATTTGAGAGGATAAATTGTAACAGTATGTACACTATTATGTATCAAAGTGCTGTCCTCTTACATGAAAATCTTGATCTCATATAACTGCATTGATAAAATGTTTAGAATTTGAACGGTTTATTAGAATTTGAACGGTAAGTATACTCCTTTAAAAAATAAAATGTGAGATATTGCTTTTTGTTTTGCGTGGTCATTGCTTGTATTACGGTTTCGTAATGGGTAGACTTTTTCAGAAATGTTAGTATAAATGTTAGGATCTTGGACAGCGAAGTTCCGCGATTTATCACGCGACCGTCCAACAAATTTTTTGTTTTTTAACACTTTACAACATAGTTCAAAAGTGTTTATGACTTTGTTCATTCTGTCTGTCTGTCCGTTCACACGATAACTGCCGTAAAACTGACTTTATCAAAATGAAATTTTAGTATGTTTTTGAGACGGTCTGTGGGACCTATGGGAATGTCAATGAATAATATCACTCGATTAGATTTGGATTGAACCGGATTGAAGAAGTGAAATACATTGAGCTCTAAGGGATCTCATTTTTTAAACATTTTTTAAGCAAAGTTGAAATTAACAAATTGCTTCGAAAATGTAAGGAAATATTCGAATGATATTTGATATAAAAAAATGTATATAAAAGAAAATTTCAGCAAAATAGGTTCGGTAGTTTATTAAATAAAAAATTAGAATAATAATGACACCCATATCAAATGAAGAGATCACGTGACCCACTTCAAAATAAAATAGGGCATCCATATTTTTTCCAGAGTAAAAATCGGTATTATTAAAGTTCTTTTAAATTTATATTGAGTGTTGGATCCGTGCTAAAACAGCTTTATTTTTGCATATTTTCTATTCCTCTATATTCTGCGCTAACGCAATTACAATATTTTTGAGTGTAAATGATCATCAAACTTTGATTATTTCTACAACGAAGCCTAATTGCAATGGATGCAGAATGTAAACAAGTGATTGTAAGATGGGTTGTATAAGAATTGCTGAATTTTTATCATGCAAAATATAAGTGTATGAATGGAATATAAATGTATAAATGAAATATTTACTGCTTTTACATAGAGAGCCAGACGATTTATATTTCGATGACGTTATTTGAATAAAGTTCATTTTCTTCGATGAAGTTTTAAGTTTACAAGTAAAATAAATTATTGTAGTTCTGTGATCAAAAAAATATCACCGCTGAATGTATCGCCTTTTAGAGATGCGATACATTTAGCGAATTGTATTTCAGTTGGAAAATGATTCATAATCAACGCTTTATGCACGACTGATCTTTCTTGTTTTATTTATGCTTAAATAGGTTGCTCAAGTTTTCCTTATATTTTGTACAGAGTGTTTTCTACTTATTGTCTAGATTCATCTATTTATGAGCATATTTGACACCTTTTCGCGCATTTAGATAGTTACAGATTAAGTATAAAATATATAAAAATCTGATATGGGCAGAACATGACATTTCCTACAGACTCAAATTAATTTTCTCTCTCTCTCTCTCTTTATTTTATAATTCATCAAATCGAGTCGTTGTTTACAATTATTTCAATTATCGGATTTTTCAAAAATACGAAAAAACTAAAATCTCGAGAACGGTAAAACCTAGGATTATGGGATTGGTCATATTCTTTACGTCGTCAAAAATGAAGTTTAAAACAAGCATTTAATGATTTCATTTGAGCAAATTAGTCTTTTATTGTTTATTTCAGCCATTTTTATGAGCCATTTCTTAAAAAAAGGCAGGTTCTTCCTTCCCGAATAGTATCATAATCAAATCAACACCAGAGTATCCCACAAGTGATTTATTTACCAAATTTCGTAAAATTGGGTTCATTCGTTTTTCAACTAAAGTGGATATATACATTGCATAGACAAATATACATACACACATAGACACACACACACACACACACACATACACAGACATACACACATACACACACACATATACACACACATATACACACACACATACACAGACATACACACACACACAGACACAGAAGTAACGCGAAACAGTTTATTTCATGTTCTAGAATCTTGTTCGAAACACGCAAATCCGTGGAAAACTCGAGTTGCGATTTTCGACATGATACAAATACTGTTCCTATACATTGCCATGTATTGCAGGGAAAGTAAAATATAAGAAATATTTTTAGTTGAAATTTTAGGACTTATTTGAAACTCGGACCATCGGTTTTATACAGTAAAATTGTAGTTTTGAATAATTAAAAGAGTTTACAAAATGGGCAAATTGCTTATTGGAGGTTCTCCATTTTACTTTCCCTGCAAGACATGGTAAATGTATAGGGAAAGTATTGGAATCATGCCGAAAATCGCAACTCGAGTTTTCACAGGATCCACACGTTTTGGGACCTCTAGAACACGAAAAAACTATTTTTAGAGTATGTCTGTCTATCTGGGCAATGTATCTATCTGTGTACTTAACTCAAAATCTAATGGACCGAATTTCATAAAATTTGGTAAATGAGTCCCTTGTACGTGGCCCTGGTGCCGATTAGATTTTGGTACTATTCGGGATAAAAGAGCCTGCATTTTTTTGTGAAATAGCCCGCAAAAATTACCAGTTCTCATTCTAACTGAAAAATAAATTGACCCAATTTCACAAAATTAGGTAGACAAGTCACTGGTGGTTTATCCTGGTGCTGATTTGATTTTGGTACAATCCGGGAAAAAAAACTACTTTTTTTTTTTTTTTTTTTTGCAAAACCGTCCCCAAAAATCGCTCAAATCTAAAATAAAATACCCTATATGCTCTGTATTAATTAAATGCTTGTTTTATATGTAATTTTTGTCAATGAAAAGAATAAGACCAACCCCATTAATTTAGGACTAGCTGTTCTCGATATATTTTAGTTTTTTTACATTTTTGCTACGTCGATTTTGAAAATAAGCCCAGTTACCAAATGAAAACGAAAGCTGAATTAAAAGTGTAAATTCAGTATCACTTCAATTAATGATGCGTGTTATTTAATGCAATTAATTTAATGTTATTTAATGAATTATTAGTAAAATAAGGAGAAAATGAATTTGAGTGTGCAGGGAAAGTCATGTGCTGCTCACATCAGATTTTTCTTTTAGTTCTCTATTGTTATATTAGATGGGCGCGAAATAAGTTAATTTAAATCTTTTGAAATTACTTCGCATAGCATTACAAAGGAAAGCGTTAAAATTTAAATTATACGTTTGCTCTATAGACTTGGTCGAAGGATCACAATAAAAGTAAAATCATTATATCATGTGGGGAAAGTCGTCTGCTGATATTTTACTTTCCTTATATACATAATGTATAAGGTAAGTATTGTGACGGGGTCGAAAATTTGAATTCGAGTTTTCGACGGGAGAGCACGTTTCAAGCATCCCTGATCACGAATCAAACATTTTTGAAGTGATGTCTGTGTGTGTGTGTGTGTGTGTGTGTGTGTGTGAAAGTATGTGTGTGTGTGTGTGAAAGTATATGTGTGTGTGTGTGTGAAAGTATGTGTGTGTATGTGTGTGTGTGTGTGTGAGTCCGTGAGCCTGTGGAGACGGTAACTGACGAACGATTAGACCGATTCGAACAAAATTTGGTACAAAAATCACAATCCGTAAACGCTGAAAGCCTATTGTTTTTATACGCAATCGAATGTTCAGAACCCCCCTAAATTTTCGAGTGAAATTTTGAAAAAATTGTCGAAAAATCAAAACCGCTAATAAAGTTACGCAAATAGACATTTCTTATGTAATTTTTCATTAGAAAACGATTGAAATAAATTTTAGAACGCTAACATGAACCGTTCTCGAGATATTGCACATTTTTTTAAAAAAAAATATTTCCTATTGAGAAACATGTTTACTTTTCATATGTAATACCATGCGATAAATTGGGTGACATCATTCTCGCGGATCTAGTTTGTTCCATTTATGAAAAAAGATACGTTGAGTAATACTTTTGTATTTGAACGCCAATAGTCATTTATATGCTGTAAGAATAACTTATTTCTCCGTCCATAGATTTTGGCGGCGACAAATTTGGCGGAATGTCGCCAAGTTGGCGACATTTTTAATTGTTGCCAAATTAACAAAAATTTCGCCAAATTGATAAAAATGACACTAAATCAATGAAAATTACGACTAATTGAAGAAAATTCAATACCTTGGAAAGAATATAAGTATCTACTATAGGAGTAACATTTTTTTAACTGTAAAAGTAGTAAATTCATTGCATTATATAAGGAAAGTCATGTGTTGCCCACATCAGATTTTTTTACTTTATAAGTGTTGTTTTACATCTTTAGATAGTATTAGAAATTAAAAAAATAAACTTTGATGACCATTTTTCCCACAAGGAAAGAGAGTAAAGTCAAAAAACTGTTTTGGAGAAAAGGTAAAATAAAACTATTTACCATCCAAGGATATTTGTTGAGTGGTGTGGCTTTGGTTCCTCCGACGATCCTTGGAAACTTGAACGTACTACTAATGCCGCAATCTAAAATAAAACAATTTGCAGTATTTCGGAAACAAATCACAGATGGTTTGTACATGGAATTCGATCTGTATGTAATAAAAGTAAAACCATGTGGAATGAAGTCAACTTTATGCACTCAGTTAATAAAGATATAAACATAAAAAAATGTGTAACGTTAAAGTCTATATCTTTAGTAATTTAAAATTATAATTACTTTAATAGAAGTTGATTACATCCGTTTTTTAAATTAGTTAGGATAAATAAAATAGTCTAAGTGATTACTTTTAAAACTAGGGGATGCTCCCCTGCTTGCTACACTCACCAACCCTGTGGAGCTCTTATTAACTTAAGCTTAAATAAAAATTCTAATTTCGTCTTACGATCATGCGTAAAATTTTCTGATTGCATTTCTAATTAAATTTACAGAAAATATGAAGTTGAATCAATGTATGCCAAAATAAAAGCGCTAAAACTGTATTAGAAGATATACTCCTATTACTTATATTCTCGCACCCATATTATATGAAGAGATCACATGACCCACTTCAAAATAAACTATTTTTTTCCCAGTGTAAAAATCATGATTTTAAAAGTTCTTTTACATTTATATTGAGTGTTACATCCGTCCTAAAACCGCTTTATTTTTGCGTATTTTCTGTGCATCTATATTCTGCGCCCACGCAATGACACTATTTTTGAGTTTAAATGATCATCATACTTTGATTATTTCTACAACGAAACCTCATTTTAATGGATGCAGAATGTAAACAAGTGATTGTAAGATGAGTTGTATAGGAATTGCTGAATTTTTTTCATGCAAAATTATTTATCTCTGAAGTCTGGAATAAAAGTGATATGAATGAAATATTCATTCTTTTACATACAGAAACAGACGATTTATATTTTGATGGCATCATTTGAATAAAGTTCATTTTTTTCGATGAAGTTTTAAGTTTTCAAATATAATACATTATTGTAGTACCGTGATAATTTAAAATATATCAGCACTAAATTTATCGCACTTTAGAGATGTTTAAATAAAATTGCATTTCAGTTGGAAAGTGTTTCGTAATCAATGCTTTATGCATGATCCATCTTTCTTCCGATCAATGGGTATACTGTTAGTTAGAGAATGAAACTAAATTTAATAGCATCAAACAACGATAACAATCCATTCGATAGGGAAACAGAAATCCTAATTTAGTTAAATAATTATTCTCTATCACAATTTTTGTTTAAATTGAACATAAAAGGTATTACACATGAAATAGAAGTTTAAAAAGCGTACAAACCGTCCACTTTTACTTACGGCAATCTGAGCGGCTAATTTTCTTCATATTTCTCTGTTTCTGAAAATTCGACAAAGTGAACAATTAATTAACAAAACTAAGTGAGTCAAATACAAATGTCAAATATGTTATGCAAACAATAGTTCTGTCTTTTCGCTTCTGAAAGGATTGTACTGATGTTAAAACTTTTTCATAGATCCTTCGCCGGAAAGTATCGCATATGTTTTGAAATATTTTCTTCGAAAATCCCTCGACATTTAACCTGTGTATTAAAAGTGTTAAATGGCTCTTAGCAAATGCAATATTACGTTACAAATCTATTAAAATTATTCTCGTGGAGGTAGTATGTTCTGTTCGACAGAAAAGGCACGTCGTATAATAGTTATGTATTTCGACACTAAGCATTTCGTCAAATTTCACTTAATGTGCGTGATATTTACATTTCGATCTAGATTTTACACGTCAACTATACTATTATATATCTACTAAATGCACTACCCGTCATAGAAAATGCAACACCATGAAGCGTTGACCGTATAATTATGAAAATTGCTCTTCAAACGCAGAAATGGAAATTGCTCTTAAAAAATCCAAAAATCTGGAAAAAAAGGTATGCGTGTACACTCATAGAATTACCCGGCCACTCAAACTGTTGCCCATGTCTTAAGGCGAGTCAAGTGGTTTGGGTTTTCGACCCATAGAGTTACATCATTAAGAAAATTTAGAATTTTTTTTCTTCCGAGAAGGATGGTAAAAAAAAAAATGTCGAATTTTGTGTGTTTATGTCGCTCTCCAGTTATATCTGATAAAATAATTCGAGATTTATAAATTTTTCGAATAAAATATTTAGCGATTTTAGATTTTTCTCACTACTTGTAGATCAAGTCCCACATGTATGTATAAGTAAATTTATCATTTAATTTATCTGTAATCTCGCTCTAAATTTATCATTTAATTTATCTGTAATCTCGCTCTAAATTTATCATTTAATTTATCTGTAATCTCGCTCTAAATTTATCATTTAATTTATCTGTAATCTCTCTCTAAATTTATCATTTAATTTATCTGTAATCTCGCTCTAAATTTATCATTTAATTTATCTGTAATCTCGCTCTAAATTTATCATTTAATTTATCTGTAATCTCACTCTAAATTTATCATTTAATTTATCTGTAATCTCACTCTAAATTTATCATTTAATTTATGTGTAATCTCGCTCTAAATTTATCATTTAATTTATCTGTAATCTCACTCTAAATTTATCATTTAATTTATCTGTAATCTCACTCTAAATTTATCATTTAATTTATCTGTAATCTCGCTCTAAATTTATCATTTAATTTATCTGTAATCTCGCTCTAAATTTATCATTTAATTTATCTGTAATCTCACTCTAAATTTATCATTTAATTTATCTGTAATCTCACTCTAAATTTATCATTTAATTTATCTGTAATCTCGCTCTAAATTTATCATTTAATTTATCTGTAATCTCACTCTAAATTTATCATTTAATTTATCTGTAATCTCACTCTAAATTTATCATTTAATTTATGTGTAATCTCGCTCTAAATTTATCATTTAATTTATCTGTAATCTCGCTCTAAATTTATCATTTAATTTATCTGTAATCTCGCTCTAAATTTATCATTTAATTTATCTGTAATCTCACTCTAAATTTATCATTTAATTTATCTGTAATCGCGCTCTATATTTATCATTTAATTTGCTCAACTAGATAAGATAGATACATTGTTCAGAGAGCAAAGTGCTAAAAAGTTAGTAAAGAGCCCTTCTGCCTTCCTCTAGCAATCTGATAGGAATCAATGTGCGACATACCCCCAGATATGTGCCGCGACGTATTGGGTGGTATGTAGTGTTACGTATTTATTGAATCCAATCAAACGCGATTCACGCTTCAGTCCCCTGCTCGAGTCAAATGTTGTAAAGAACAACGTTGGCAGCAATACCTTCACTTAATTACTTCCTTTTCTCTTCGCTCATACGAATACCGAGATATAACACGAGAACAGGAATCCCAACAGTATTGGAACTGCCTTGAATAAATAAAAAAAAATAATGGTGATGTATTCTTAAAAAATACTGGTAGTAAAAATTTTAATAATTTATTCTAGCAATTGAGTAATATTTTTTACACAGTCTTATTTAAGTTGGCTTCTCTGTTTCTTTGATGAGGTGAAATCTTGAAATCCATTTTTGACCCCTTCTACCGAGCCGATTATCTTGAAGTTTCATAAATATACGTATTTGCGATGACAATACAACATTTCATCAAATTTGATTTGATACCCTTTCCGGATTCTCCCCCCTCCCCCCCTGGAATCATGTCCAGATTGACCCGTAAAATTCTCATTGTTGTAAGATAGTTTTTTTTTTCTGTTTAATATATATATATATTTTTTTTTAATGGCGCTAGTAGCAAACTCGTTTTGTACATCACCTTATTAATGTATGGGGCACATTTTACTCATTGGAAATGTTTTTGTACTGGGACCGTATAAAAATTTAAATTTTATATTTCTTCAAATTTAATTCCCTTGAAAATTTTTATCGATTTCAAAAAATGCTGTACCTTTTTTTACACAACTTTGTAATTTATTATATATGCCTAAGATCAATATTTAAGGAATAAAAACCGAAGTCCATGTTTTTGGGACACCCTGTATAATAAGAATATATAACGGATGTTAAAATGGACGGATGATAAGAATATATGACGGACGGATCAGAATATATGATGGATTGTTAAATCAAAATTGTCGAAGAGACATTTAAATGAATTGATTATAATCATTCTTATATATATATGATTTATATGATATCCCTTTTATTATTCCTTAAAATTCTGTTAATGTCTGAATACAATTATTTTATGAGCGCCAAAGGATTTTATTTTAGTCGCATAGGATCAAGAATGTCGAGATAGTTATTTTATTTTTTATTTTCAGTGCTGTTTACTAAAACAATATAACTTAAAAAAAATCATAATATCTTATAATACTTAAATTTGAAACAATTTTTGATATTTAAAACTTTATCCAATGTGTGGGTGTTCCACTTAGTGACGACTAACTAGTTATTTCTGCACGAAGCGTGATAAAACTTTATAAAATATTGCAATTTAATTTTTCAAAAGTATTAGTTTCTCTGTTTTGACAGGCTTAAATACTAATCCGATATTTTTCAAATTCAGTTTTGCTCGTGGGAACCCTTTTGAAATTCAATTGGATGGCGGAGCCTTAAACTGAGAAAAAGTCCATTGTTGACCAAATGACTCATGCGAAATTTTGCAAATGTGTTTTTCTTATTTCTGAAAATTTATACGAAACTAGGAACCTTTAGATGACTGGCGTGGAACCCACTTTGAAAAACACTGTGCTAGTATAATATAAGTTTATTGGGGATTTGTTTTCAATTTTGAGCTCTTCTGCACTTTTTTAACTGAATTGTACAAAATCACATTTTCTTGTATGTATTTTAAAAATATGTTTTCTTTTCAGGCAACCCATCCAATGACACAAAGAGAACGATGCTATAAAAATAACCCGTTGAAACTGTCTACGGAATTAGATATCAGTTTCAAGGACATTATGTGCAACCGTCCGTCATAACGAGCTCTCGCAGACAAAGAACATGGACGGCAATTGGCGTCCATGGACGCCAATATCTGCAAAGGGGGATCGAACTGTTTGGAATAGGGCATGTCAAATTCCTTGTCTTTTTGAGAGGCTCTTCGTTTGGGATGGACGCTGTCCCACCCGTAAGCAAAAGGTTAGAGTGAAAGGTAGTACGCTATAGTTGTAATTATTTGGATCCACGATATCGATTTTTAAAATCTTTCCTTATAAAATTTGAAAAAAAAGAAAAATGTGTTCTAGTATGAGAAAGTCGAGTTGAACAACAGTCCAGTTAATTTAATACTATTGACGCCATGGAAAGTAAAATAAATATTATAACATTTAAAAATACGCTCAAACTGCTGTTTAAAATAATGTCAAATTAAAATACTTCGTAAGTAAGAGCAAAAACAGTTCATGCTAGACAGTATTAACTGGTTTATGAAAAACAGCTTCCTTTTATTCATTAACTTGTGGGTGCCCATGGAAAATCATAGACAAACTTTCATGTATTGTATCTCAAAGAGTTTAGATATACTGAAATCGCACCTCAGGAAACATTCAGTAGGGATTAGGTTATTACAGTTTCCAGTTGCTAATCCGACTTCCTCTCACAATTTCTTGGTTTCTTTCTCTCAAAGAAGAAGAAGTAACCGAGGAAGAATTAGTCTCCTGAAGTGAGGAACTTCTTTGTTGGTCCCAACAAGATAGTTTTAATACTACCTCCATGGTGGGTTCCAACCCTAGAGGGAGAATCCTATGAGGAGGGATTGCACAAATAAAGTGGAGAATTTATTTGTTAGTTTCCACTCCAAAATAATCCATTGAGGAGGGATTAGGCACATAAAGTGGGGAGTTTCTTTGATAGTCCCCACATTGAAAGGCTGAAATCATTAAGAAGGGATTACTGACAGGGTAGTTTTCATCAACCGGTCTCGGTTCTGTTTGTCGAATGACAGTCGCCGTGTGCGAGTCGGGAGGCGACGTAGAAACAGATCCAATTCTGCTGCGACTTTCGAATGCAGGTACTGCGCGACAATGCGGCATCATGGTTTGGGGTGCCATCGGCTGCGATAGCCGGTCACCCCTAGTTCGTATCAGAGGCACAATGGCGGCACGACAAGATGTGGATGAGATACTGCGGTCGGTTGCACTGCTTTACCTTCAGCGGCTGTAAAATGTTTTTCCAGCAAGATAACGCTTGACCACACACGGCAACCATCAACAAACAAGCGCCTTGCAAGGTATCCAGGTGCTCCCTTGGTCTCAGCTGTCTCCAGATCTTTCAGTCATCGAGCATGTATGGGACGATATTGGCCGTCGTTTGACTGCCTTACCCCCGCCTCAAACAGAGGACGACCTGTGGTGGATGGTTAAAGGCATAGGGTTATCCATCCCTGAGGTAACTATCCTCACGCTGATTACATCTCTTCGTTGGAGGGTTGCTGCTTATATCGCCGTTAGAGGTGATCCTACTGTATACTAATCATTCTGTCTATGCCATTGTATTATCCATCTAGAATTAACATCACTTATTTATATATACCATTTCTGTGTGTCCTTTAGCATAACATTCTATTCGCTCTTTCATGGTGTTGCATGTTCTGTGTCGGGTAGTGTATATCTACTAAAGATATCTACTAGATACTAAAAAATTCCGTGGAATGTTAGAGAATTAAATGAAATCCCAGTTTCCTAGAAACTTTATGAAAAAACCTCATCTTTCTTACAGTATAGTCATTTCTTTGTAAAGTACAGCTCCGGCTCTGTGGAAACTTGTTACAAACCATTTTGAGATTTCTTAACTTTTTTAAAGGAAGTTTTTGTTTTTTGTACTGGGCAGAGACCTTTTTATAATGAAGTGATGTTTCTGTGAGATGTCAATATCTTTTGTAGCAATACCAACATGAATACAAGACAATGATATAGCAAGCATTTGGCGGGGCAGCCCAGTGGTTAAGGCACGGGGATTGCACTCGGAGGACCCGAGTTCGATTCCCGGCTATTCCCAAACTGTTCCCGTGTTCAAGCAAAATATGAGAACATTAAATATGTGGATCTGAAGGTTCTGTCGAGAGGTTGGTGGTGGAGGAAGGAGGGTATGGTCCCTATGAATGTTGCTCCCCACTGAGTTCCGATTTGAATGAGATGGCACTGTTTCGGATGACCAAACAGATATCTTACACCTTTGGGTAGGTCGGACGGTCTGGGTCGGAAAACAGAAAAATATAGCAAGCACTGCAAATGTTACTTTACTGAAAAGCTATTCCTGTTTTTTCAACTTCTGTTTTTATTTCATTTTCTCTACGTAAGCCTTTGAAAATATTCCGGTTACCCAATGGAAACGAAAATTGAATTCAAAGTGCCCATTCAGTGTCATTTCAAATAATGATGAATGTTATTTTGCGCCATTACTCTCAATTTAAGGAATTATTGAAGGAATAAAGAGAACGTGAATATGTGTCTGCAGAGAAAGTTATGTGCTACCCACATCAGATCTTTTTGTTTGTGACATCATTAGCCCCCCTGGGAGGCAAGTTACCCCAGACCGATACGGTTCTTGTAAAATTTGAAAAATAGTTACTAAGAACTGGATTCTGGTATGAAAAAGTCGAGTTGAGCCAGACCTCAGTTTATTCTTATTTTGTTTTTGTCACCTTCGTACTCCTATGACAAATAATAGCTATCTTGAAGGCAGACCTATAGACCAGACACCTGGTCATCGGGTTTTGTCACCTACACATGCCAGCTACAGATCGGAGGTAACGATTGGGTGGGGCCTACTACGCTCCTAAGATATTAATGTATACGTTGAAGACAAACCAATAAGGATTCCTCATTTTAGTGGTGAAGGCTCGTCCTATACAGTATTCTTGTAGCATGAAACAAGGGCATTTAAAACAACGTCATTAAAATATATAAACGACTTACTTTTCGGGTCTTGCATGCTTCAGACACTTCGGAGGAAGCTAAAAGAACGATCAAGAAAACCAAAGCGAGTTTTGCCATTTTAGTTTTTAAAAATATATATTTTGGGAGTCATGTCTTATTGGAGTTTATCATTCGAAAAGCGTGTGTTGTTTTGAATTCATCATGGCTGTCAAGGTTTCAAATTATTTAGCAACCGCAGAAGAATAAAATAAATTGAAAAATATCTGCATTTCCCAATCGCTTACGGCATGAAACGAATCTCAGGTTTCCCTTTCATTGTTCAAAAACAATAACCAAAGTAAAATCGGATTCATTTTCCACTATCATGTTAGAAGTAACAACCATTATACAATGGATAAAACTTATAAGTTAAATGATTCAGCACAAAGCTTCTTATTTCACGAGTTGTACCCGCGCTGAGGTACCTGTGAAGTTTACCTTTAGGCACCTGTTGTTGTTGTTGAGACCCAGACCGTCCGACCTACCAGAAAGGTGTAAGATAACCGTTTGGACGGCCGAGAAGTGCCACCCAATTTAGACCGGAACCCAGTGGGGGGAGGCATCCACAGGGACCGTACCCTCCTTCCCCTACCACCAACCTCTCGGAAGGACTTACGGACCCACATGTTTAACGTGATCGTACTACGCATGAACACGACAGCAGTTATGGCAGCGTGCAAATCCAGCTCGCAAACCACCGGGCTACCGCGTTCGAAATGTGCCAACAGCACGCGGTGTTCCCAGGTGGTCACCCATTTAAGGACTAACCGCGCCCGATGCTACTTGACTTCGGTGATCTAACGAGAACCAGTGTTTTCAGCACGGTAGGGCCGTTGGTTCTCTAGGCACCTGTGAAATTTTTGACAATAGGTATGAGACCAGGAGACATTTATGCAATTTTGAAATTTATTTGATATGGACAACGAAACAAAGCGCAGACTCGTCGGAGTCATTTTATGACAGTCTTGTCCCAGGAGGTCATGACCCCAATAAATTCAGTGCACATAAATCGCAGGTGTGGTTGGAGCAAAGAAATCTCCTTGGGGCCAAGGTTTAGCCAATGAAGAAGTGTTGCTACATCGCCTTGAGGAACAACCAATAGAGATTCGGAGGGCGTATCTGGACCTCAGGCGAAATGATGTGGCAACGAGGAAAGAATTGAAATTAAGAATGATAATTCAATCGAAAAGTCATTTATTATTTACAAAAGTAACCAACTTGATGTTACTCTTAAATGTGCACCGCAATAGGACTCTGAAAATAGCAATTTAAATGGCTCTAAACTTTCACTTTCTTCTTTGAGACTATTTTATAATTTTTTTCGGCTCGCAGAAAATCTTCAGCTTCAATGATTTTCTTTCAAAAGTTTAATTAGGAGTTTCAATTCCTTCCTTTCTATGTGCCTTACGACAAATACTCGTCTAACTCACCTCTTGTTTTAAAGACATATCGAAATCAATTAGAAGCGCTAAATCAATTTGGTTTTAATAAATAAATAAAAAGTTATTTTAAATAAGAGAGCGTTATTAACGACTTAAAATTATCGAGGTGAGATAGTTATCGAGCTAATTGCGTATATTTTTCTTGTTTAAGCCGTGCTTGTCAATAAACGGGTTAGTTATCCAGAAATTTGGACTCATTCTTGCATCCTGGGAGTATATCCACTATTCCAGAGAATGGATACGTCGTAGCAAATTGGTGTCAGAAATGGGACAACTTTAATAAACCCGTAAAAGGCATGATTTACAACAGGTTACATATGAATAGTATATAGTTGTTGTTGCATATTACTTTCCTTATACACATATCATAATTTATAAGGAAAGTATTGCGACGGATTCGAAAATTCAAATTCGAATTTTCAACAGGAGAACACGTTTCAATCATCCCTGAACACGAATCAAACGTCTTTGAGGTGATATCTGTGTGTGTGTCTGTGTGTACGAAATTTGGTAAAAAAATTGAACTCTGGAAGCTTATTGTTTTTAAACGCAATCGAATGTTCAGAACCTCACAAAATTTTCGAGTGAAATTTTGAAAAAATCATCAAACAAACAAAGCCTTTAATATAGTTACCCAAATAGTCATTTCTTATGTAATTTTTTATTAGGAAACGATTGACATAAACTTTAGAACGCTATCATGAACCGTTCTCGATGTATGATACATTTTTCAAATAAATGTATAAAAAAATCACTTAAAATAAAAAAATTAACTATTGTGAAATATGTTCACTTTTCATATGTAATATTATGCGATAAATGTGGTGAAATTATTCTCGTGGATCTAGCTCGTTCCATTCATGAGAAAGGATAGTTTGGGTAATACTTTTGTAGATGGATGCCAATAGTCATTTATCTGCTATAAGAATAACTTATTTTTCCGTCCATAACGATTTACGATATTTTGGTAACGAATTTGGCAGAATGTCGCCAACCTGACGACTTTCTTAAATATTGCCAAATTAACAAAAATGTCGCCAAATTGATAAAAATGATGCCTAATGGATGAATAAATTATTAAAATATTTTAATATTTGGACCATATCGCTTATTGAGGAAACTATCAATACTGATAATTATTAATTTAGAGTTGTGTGAAATGTAAGTTAATTGGATACTTTGAAATAGTATTACATTTTGTCATCGGGAAAATCGCCCAATGTATACAATTCAACGTTGAAAAACACAGTACCGTGGATCTTATACATTTATTGACTGTAAAACCAGTGAATTCATTGCATTATATAAGAAAAGTCATGTGTTACCCACATAAGATTTTTTACATAACAACGGGAGTTAACGGCCTTACCGTGCTGAAAACACCGGTTCTTGTCAGATCACCGAAGTCAAGCAGCATCGGGCGCGGTTAGTACTTGGGTGGGTGACCATCTGGGAGCACCGCGTGCTGTTGGCACATTTCGGGCGCGGTAGCCCGGTGGATTTGCACGCTGTCACAACTGCCGCCGTGTTCATGCGGAGTACGATCACGTTAAACATGTGGGTCCGTAAGTCCGTCCGATAGGTTGGTGGTAGGGGAAGGAGGGTACGGTCCCTGTGGATGCCTCCCCCACTGGGTACCGGTCTAAATTGGGTGGCACTTCCCGGCCGTCCAAACGGCTACCTTACACCTTTCTGGTAGGTCGGACGGTCTGGGTCTCAACAATAACATAACAACGGTGCTTTTTTTACAAAAATTTTCTGTTACGGAGGAACGAAAATGAATCTTTAGTATTATGCAACCTAAACATGCCGACAAAGTGAGCTTTCTTTTGCCCCATTCTGTAATTCAGCTTATGCAAAATCCTTCGTTTAACAAACAAGTAGAGAAAGGACAAAAATCATAGATCAACACAAGAGATATAATTCCCTCTCTGACTTTGAAACTCGCCTCGTAACTTAACAAATCAATCACAGGCGGGAAATACGAGGCTTTGCACAATCGTTGCATTTGAAAGAACGTGCGAGTGCATTTGAAGGATGTTCCGGAAAGCATTTATGGCTTTGTAACTAAAACAACAATCAGTCTTAATAGGCAAATATGGCGATTCATTCCTTCAAGTGGTGGTGGATTGCATTTATACTGTGTTTAATAATTTGGGACGAAACGGCAGCTAAAGCGAAAGTGAGTAAACATTATTCTAATATCCAGATTTTGGCCTGAATAAAATCTATGCTCTCTGGCTGAAATCGGAGCGTGAAGAACAAATGTAAACACTTTGAACGCTTATATCTCCAAACCTAATGGATGAAATATCTAGACAATTTATACTTGCTTTTATCGGAAATAGAGTGCTATGCATGGATATATGAAAATAATTTCAATATTTTAATATTTTAAAAAAAATTTCCCGAATAGAATTAAAAAGTTTTATCCCAGCGAGTTTTAGTTTACTTTCATTCTTGTTTGCTTAATGTATTAACTGTCACTCAAAATATCTTATAAACTATAAAATATAAATATAAACAATAAGGCGACAAAAATGTTCAGTGGAAAATGCAGTTTCTTGATCAATAATTTGTTTTTATAATGCTTGTACGAAACTATTGACCTGTCGTCTATTTTCAAGTTGAAAAATAATAAAATATTTCAATTTTTTAAAGTTCATAAATGCTAGTATTTCTTGAAAACTAAAAGCGCTAGCTATGAATATTAAATTTGTAATTTATAACATTTTGAAATATAATTTGTAATTTATAACACTTGAACTATAATTTGTAATTTATATCACTTTGAAATATAATGTATAACACTTTGAAATACAATTTATAATTTATAACACAAAGATATATATTTGGATTTCGGATCAAGTTCTTAAATATTTGTAAATAGAGTGGTTATAATTTCGGTATTTGAATATTTTGAACAATTTCAAAAAGGTGGTTGATTCTAATGCCAATATTATCTGTTGCAATTGAAGCAAATGAAGCTGAAAAAAAATAAATAAATAAATAAACTTATTGAGTTTTATTAGAATTTTAACTACCGAGCGGGCAAATTTTAGCCCCTTTGAAAGCTCTCAAAAGGACTCAAAACAACGAATAAATTTATTGATCTTTATTGAAGTTTCAGTTTACATGTTATTCAAGGCAAAGCTTTTTCGGTTCCATCGTGCTGGAGCCACTGCTAATTTCTGTTTTTGTTTTTTTCACTAAAACTCTATGTCAATAATTTCAAGAGTATATTCTCAATAAAGATGTACGGAGATCTAGGGTTCGATTCCTGGTTGGGGCAGCAAGGCTCTTTACAATGGCGCCCGAACAAATCATCCCTATGGGTTAGTGGTGCAAAGATTCCGGAGGTTCTAAAAGTGACCCTAGTATTCTCAATAAAGATGTACGGAGATCTAGGGTTCGATTCCTGGTTGGGGCAGCAAGGCTCTTTACAATGGCGCCCGAACAAATCATCCCTATGGGTTAGTGGTGCAAAGATTCCGGAGGTTCTAAAAGTGACCCTAGTATGACTAGTACGGATTCAGTGGACTCTGGAAGATGGAACGCCAATTTCAAACTGAGGGGATAATGGCCATGCAGGATACTCACTTGGGTAAAAATAGTAGTGACAGGAGGCTAACCTGAGGTAAACATAACAGGAGGTGGTCAGTTGCCCGCCCATCTGACATTAGAGGGTGGAGAATGCAGAGTCCACTTCGACGATAAGAGCTTATACACACCTTTAAGGCATCCTAAATAATCTACTTTTATACAGGCGCGCCACAATTAAGTAAAAACTCTTGAAGTTGAAAAAGAAAAAATCCCTTTTTCCCAGAAGTGAAATTAAAAACATAATAATATTTGTTATCTCAACGAGTATATTCCATTCGGTTGGAATGCCAGTCCAGTTGGAAGTCGTGGGGGCAAATACATTTTATTAGGAAGTCGTATAGAATATGCGTTTTATTAGGAAGTCGTATAGAATATGCGTTTTGTTAAGGGGTCGTATAGAATATACGTTTTGTTAGGAAGTCGTATAGAATATGCGTTTTGTTAGGGGATCGTAAAACAATCATGTTTTGTTAGGAGATCGTAAAGTATTTATGCTTGATTAAGGGGTCGTAAGGAATTTAAGTTTTTCCGGAGAGGTGTATCAAATTTGCGTTTGATTTGGAGAGATTCAGATAGCGTTAAAATAATTCTATTTTATTAAGGGATAGTGTAGGAGTTATGTTTTGTTAAGAGGTCATATAATGATTAATAATATCGATGAAAAAGCGTGCATAGTGTCCGGAGATTGTAAGAGCGCAAGTATTGAAGGCGGGCGGATAGAATCTACACTATACACAACGTCATATAACGGAATCATTATCTAGTATAATTACATTGTTTTATAATCCTATTTATATATTTTTATATTTTATATTTAGGGCAAAAGACAAGCGACAAATTGGAAAAAATGCAGTAAGTTTTATTTAGCATATACTAATTTACGCACGTATTACGTACTTTCCCTATATACATAATGTGTAGGGAAAATAGTGTGACGGGGTCGAAAATTAGAATTCGAGGTTTCAATGGAAGAGCACGTTTCAAACATCGCTGAACTCGGATCGATCGTTTTTCAGGTAACGCGTGTGTGTGTGTGTGTGGAAACGATATCTCACGAACGAACGGAGCGGTTCGAATGAAATTTCGAACAAAATAATGGAAACCTATTCATTTTAAGCGCAATCAAATGTTCGGAAAAACCCCAAATTTTTCGAATGAAATTTCGAAAAAAATCATCAAAAAATCAGAATCTTTAATAATGTTACTTAAATAATTATTACTTTTAATATGTGCTAATATTTAATATGCGTTAATATTTAATAATGTTGCGTAAATAATTTTCCATTAGGAAACGATTAACACAAACTTAAGAACGCTAGCATGAACCGTTTTCAAGATACTGAACTTTTTCAAAAAAATTTGTCAAAAAAAGTCACATAAAATTATAAAAAAAGTATTAACCATTGTGAAATATGTTGACTTTTCATACGTATTACGTATTATGCAATAAATGTGTTAACATCATTCTCGTAGAACTAATTTGTTCCACTCACGAGAGAAAATACTTTGTGTAATAGCTTTGTATTTTGACGTCAACGGTCATTTATATATACGAAAATGCTTTTCTCTCCATTTGTCTGCAACGCTTAGCGATCCGTTTGGCGCACTTGGTGACTCATTTAGGGAAATATTGCCATCCATATTGATAATTAATAAGTGCAATACACGTCTTGCGAAGAATAAGAAGAATTTAAGCAACGTATATAATTATTGTAATTTGTGCTTATATACGTTGCTCAAGTTCTCCTTAATATTGATAATTGTCCATTTAGAGTTGCGTGACATATGAGTTAAGGTATAATTTTACATGTGGTCATTAGGAAAAAAGCCCGATGTATACAATACAACATTAAAAACTGTGTGCCGTCGATCTTATACAATTTTTCTCTAAAAAAAAGTAAATCCATCGCATTATATAGGAAAAGTCATGTGCTGCCCACATCAGATTTTTTTTAGCATTTTACAACATAGTTGGAAAGCGTTTATGACTTTGGTCATTCTGTCTGTCTGTCTGTCATAACTGCCATAAAACTGACTTTCTCAAAATGAAATTTTAGTATGTTGTTGAGACGGTCTGTGGGACTAATGGGAATGTAAATGAATAATAGCACCCAATTAGTTTTGGATTAAACCCGGATTGAAAAAATGACATGCATTGAACCCTACGGGATCTCACGTTTCAAACATTTTTTAAGCGAAGATAAAATTTACAAATTGCTTCGAAAATTTTAGGAAGTACTCAAATTATCCCATAAAATATATAAAAAAAAATTTCAGCAAAATAGGTTCGGTAGTTTTTTTTAAAATAAAAATTAAAATAATGATGACACCCATATAATATGAAGAGATCACGTGACCTACTTCAATATGAAATAGGACATCCCTCTTTTTTCTCCAGAGTTAAGATCGTTACATTTAAGGTTCTTTTAAATTTAAATCGAGTGTTGCATCCGTCCTAAAACCGTTCTATTTTTGCGTATTTTCTGTTCATCTATATTCTGCGCCAACGTAATGACACTATTTTTGAATTTAAATGATCATCCAATTTTGATTATTTCTACAAAGAAGCCTCATTTTAATGGATGCAGAATGTAAACAAGTGATTGTAAGATGAGTTGTATAAGACTTGCTGAATTTTTTCCAAGCAAAATTATTTAACTATGGAGTCTAGAATAAAAGTGTATGAATGAAATATTCACTGCTTTTACATAAAGAGGCAGACAATTTATATTTCGATGACGTCATTTGAATAAAGTTCATTTTTTTATGAAGTTTTAAGTTTTCGAGTAAAATAAATTATTGTAGTTCTGTGATCATTAAAAAAATAATGAATGTATCGCGTTTTAGAGATGTGATGCATTCAGCGAATTGCATTTCAGTTGGAAAGTGTTTCGTAATCAATGCTTTATGCATGATTGATCTTTCTTGTTTTATGATAGAGTGGTTATAATAAAGCAAAACGTCTGGACTTAAGTGTGAGATTTTAACGCAGACATTGAGAGACCAGAAAGAGTGAAGTTATTTGATTCTATGGAAACGATGCTCAACTTAAAGCTTGCATAACAGATCCTGTTAAATATATTAGAATGGGGACAAACTTATATAGACTTTCTTATATAGATATTCGCAGGCAACGATGAAGATTAAGTTGATTCAATTATTGCTAAGTTGACCCATTCTTGTGTACGCGATAGCTGGCACAACACATTTTCACGGGACTTTATATTCGGCTTTGTTAACGAAAAATCTAGAACGAGATAGAATTGATTTTTAGATTTGAGTGAAAACTTCGAAATGGATTCGAAATTTAACATTCTCTTAACATGGCAGCATAGAACAAAATTTAATCTAATCATGCATAAAAGGGTGTTTTTAGGACTCAATGATCACGAAACCTTATAGCCTCAATCATTGTAGGAAAAATAGTCGCAATAGAAATTTTTGTTCGTATTTATATTAGGAGAGGGGGGAAGGGGTACAATACTAAACTTGATATCAATCGAAAAAAAACTTAAGCCTTTTAAAATAATGGGTAACATATTATAATTGGGAATATTTGGAACAACCATGCATATGTTTCACATTATTTCTTGTAAAATTTGCAAAAAAAAAGCTACACTTCAGTTAATGTGTTGATAGTTGTTAATAGTTGAGTCCAGTTAATAGTTGAGCTACATTCCACTCAATTTCCGAACAATGAATATTATTCTATTAAACGAGTTGGTAAAATTTCTAAATATATACCTTTTAATTTAAACCGTTTGTTTATCCACAAATTTGATTCTCTGCAGAATGTGGTATATCCAACAACAAGGAAAAGTTCCTTACGCGTATTATTGATGGAGACAACATGAATCCCCCCAATAAGTACCCTTGGATGGTAAGTTGACGTCTTCGTTTTCTTAGTCTCTTCAAAGCACTGCTATTCCATGTTATTCTCTTCAAAGTGCCGCTATTCTATGTTTGTTACCATGTTACTCCCTTCAAATTACTTTCCTTTTTTGTTACCATGTCATTCTCTTCAAAGCACTTCTATACCATATACCATGTTTGTTACACCATTGTATTGAATTACATTGAAAAGTCTAACAATAGCATTAATTTACTGAACTTCCGAACTCATGCTCCAACCAACACTACAATTTGCAGATCGATTTATGTACCTTAAACCTTTGTTGGTATGGTTTTTTGAAGCGATCCGTTAAGATGTGTCATTTGTTTTATTTCTTTAACTGCGCACGAGCTTAGATCTGTAGAGAAAGTACTTTAGCGGAATAGAAAATTTGAATTTAAGTTTTCTACAGAAGCGCGCGTCTCAAGCATCCCTGAACTCAATAGGATGCTTTTAAGTTATTCTTTCTGTGCGTAGGATTGTGTGCGTTCATATATTTGTGACTGTGTGTGTGTGTTTGTTAGTGTGTGTGTATGTCAATGTGTGAATGTATGTTAGTGTATGTGTATGTTAGTGCGTGTATGTATGTTAGTGTGTGTATGTGTATTAGTGTGTGTATGTTAGTGTATGTGTCAGTGAGTCTATATAGAAGCAATATCTCATGAACGAATAGAGTACTTTGAATAAAATCAAGGGGAAGAAACGATAAAAAATTGGCGTCTTCTCGATTTGTCTGGCAATAGGCCACATGAATATTATATATGTGTGTGTGTGTGAATGTGTGTGAGTGTGTGTGTGTGTGTGTGTGTGTGTGTGTGTGTGTGTGTGTGTGTGTGTGTATTTCGTGCAGAATCTTAACGATTTTAGACTTACTAGCATTTGAAATAACTCTTTTATTTTACTTAGTTAAATTATATTAATTGATGCATGAAGGCGGAGAGAATATGCCGAAAAGCTGTTTCTTATACAAAGCGTTATAAACAATTTTGTCGATAGACAAAGACTTAAACAAACATTTTAAAACTATTTTTACTTATTTCGCAGTAATTGAGCGTTTCTATTTGATTTCGAGCTGGCTCTGAGTCAGTTATATATGCGATTATGCACATACGAGTAGAAGAAGCCAAAGACGCAGCCGATGAGGCTATTGAAAGAAAATCATTGAGAAATGCAGCTAATACACTTCCGAAAGTAATAGCCTTTGCCAAAGACAAAATGCAAAACTTTGAGTCAATCCAGTTGTTAGGTTTAAAGTCCTAGAATAAGAGTCCAGAGAAAATACCACAGACGTCTAGATCGCAGACACTAACCACATGTACAACTTGTCTTTAAATATTTCATATATCTTAAGCTTGGCTTTTAAATCAGGTAAGCCTTATGAACAAGGCTGGAGACAATTTCTGCGGTGGAGCCATAATATCGCCTCATGTTATTATCTCTGCTGCCCACTGTTTTGTAAGGTAAGGCTTTCATTTTCTCTTTTCACTTTTTAAAGTAACTCGAGATATGTTTTTTAAAAGTATGGGAAACACGTCCATACTTTCAAATATTTTAAAATATTTGTAAGTATGGAAGACATGTCTTACAAATATTTTAAAATATTTGTAAGTATGGAAGACGCGTCTTACAAATATTTTAAAATATTTGTAAGTATAGAAAACACGTCTTACAAATATTTTAAAATGTTTTCTAGCAAAGACCACAAATACATTGTAAACTGTTTAAAATCACCATTAATGACGCACACCAAAATTTTACATATATCAGAGTAGAAGAGCGCTTTCGCACGTCATAACGTCCATCATCAGTGGCAATGTTAATAAAGTGATAGACATGAACCTTTATATACAACCGGAAATCGCGAATACAAAATTTACATATAGAAAGTAGGATAAATCGAAATTAAAATGATCGTAAATTGCGATTTATCCAACTTTCCACTGCGATTTATCCAAATACCTATATATAATATATTAAATTCACGATAATTCGTTTATTCATCGTATGAATTGCGTTCAAAGTTTGTTTGAGAGAGAAGTTTTCGAACTTTCTGAGAGTGTCAAGTTGGAAACTCTGTGATAATATTTTCGGTCGTTGAAGAACTGAATTGTGTGAATATCGTTCAGAATAGGGGTATCTAGTACTACATAAAATAACCAAAAAGCTAATTCGAAATTTAAAAAAATAACGCCGGGATGCACCTTCCCAGATCCTGAAGTACCTGTGTACTCAATTCCATGGTCGTACGACGTTTAGATTTCCCTCTACAGACCACATACACACACACACTTTATTGTGTAAAGCTGGGCATCACCTAGAGTTTTATTTCCAGACAGCAAGGGTCGGTCGGGAGCGAAACGACAGGAGGTCCCCGAAAACCATTTGTCTTCGTGGATCGGAGAGAATGTCAAGTATGAAATTGGGTTTGCCAAATCGGCTTGTTATCGCCTGCAATGAAAGATGTATTTGCCAAATGTGTGACAAAATGAAGCCTAAGATACCACAAATTCGTTGGGGGGTGACCCCTACGCCTCCATTTTCCAGTCCAATTTTCCATTTGGTTAGCTATGTTAATATTCGATTGGGTTCGGCAGCTTAGCGCCAACATTTCAAATACTTATATTCTTATTCTTTATTTATAGTAATATACTAAATTGCATTACATTTGTATAATATATATATATATATATTTATATATGATGTTCACAAATTTATCGCATAATATTACATATGAAAAGTGAACGTATTTCGTAATAGTTGAAACTTTTTTTAATTTTATGTGATTTTTTGATATATTTATTTGAAAAAAAGCACAGTAACTCAAGACAGGTTTGTGCTAGCGTTTTAAAGTTTGTATCAATCGTTTTCTAATTAAAAATGACATAAAAAATGATTATTCATGTAATAAATACTATTGAAAGTTCCGATTTTTTGATAATTTTTTTCATTCGAAAATGGGGGGGGGGGGGTCTTCCGAACATTTGATTACGTTTAAAATCAAGAGAGTTATAGTAATCACTGATTGTAGTTTTTGTATCAAATTTTGTTCAAATCGCACCATTCGTTTGTGAGATATCGTCTCCACAGACTCACGGACACACACACACACACATGATCTGGTAAAAAGGGTATGTGACCTCATGGAGGGTTACAGTAGTGAATTTTGTTTTACAATATGGACTCCTTTGGATAACTAATGTAATTTTTCTATAATGAGGGTAAAACACTTAATAACCCCTCCCTTCCTTTTCCGTGTAAAAATGCAATTTTTAAGGAGCGCCCTGAAAAAGTGTATTTTCAAAATTCGATGGTTAATGTATGATTTTTCGAAAAAGCTGAGTAAAAAATGATGCCCAAAATAATTGCATAGAAATTAAATAATGTCGGGTTGAAATGATATGCATTCCTTTTCAATTTATTTTTCATCTTAATCAATAGCTCATAAAATTATAAGTACTTTTTTTCCAAATTTCATTCGAAAATTTGGGGAATTAGGGGGGAGTTCAATTCGGTTATGTCCACGATACCACAAGTGTGCAAAGTTTCACTCTACTAGAATTACTTAAGAACTTTACATATTTTCGCAGCTGAATACAGAAGCAAAAATATTTTAGGCAACAATATTTTAGCTAAATGTGTATTTTTTTTAACCCCGACAATAAAAGACACCAAAGATTCTGGAAGAAGAAAAGACACCAAAGGAAAATAAGTCTGTGCCAAACGGCCATTAAACATACAACCCTTCAGCCGCAAGGTCCCCCGCAGACCATCCAAATATCAAGCAAAACGACGGAAAATGTTTCCCTGCGTTCACCACCACATACAGGGAAACTTAAAGCTCGTCCTTTGATAAATCCCGTTGTCTGGAAATAAAAATCTACGTGTGTGGGCAGCTTTAGATACCTACATGTAATTTGATTCTCCTTCTCCCAGTGTAGATTACAACGAACGTGACACATCCTGCCTATCACGATCTGGAAACAAAAGTTGCCTGCTGAAACCAAATGACGTCCGAGTTGGGTTGATCACCCAGCACGACAGTCTCAGACTTTACAGCAGAGTTTCTAAAATGATACCCCATCAGGAATTCCAACTGACTGACGCGAAGTTCGACATCGGCCTCGTTATAATGAAGGATCCAATACCGTGCAAGCGTTCTTCGCGGCCTGTTTGCCTTCCTGCAGCCCCCAAGATGGCGAAGATGGGCCAGATTGTGACAACTGCTGGATGGGGAACAACAAATGCAGTGCACAGTAAGTTTCTTGATTATATACAACAGACTCAGTATGGGCTCGTTATTTCGGAATGTGATAGCTCTGCTAATGAATTGTAAGAAAAACGTTTTCATTTAAAAAAATAAACCCGTGGTTTAAATCAATGTGGATTAAACCAACTAACCCTGTTTTAAATTAAACTAAATTTGTATCACACTATAAACAAAGTTCATGTTTTAAACAAAAAAAATCTGATGTGGGCAGCGCATGACTTTCCTTATATAATGCAATGAATTTACTACTTTTACAGTAAAAAAAATAGGTTATTCTTATAGTGGATACTTATATTCTCTCCAAAATATTGACATTTCGTCAATGAGTCGTCTTTTTCATTGATTTAACGTCATTTTTATCCATTTGGCGAGATTTCGCAGCATTTAAAATAGTCGCCAAGTTGGCAACATTCCACCAAACTTGTCAACAAAATTTCGCCAAGCGTTATGGACGGAGAAATAAGTTATTCTTATAGCAGATTGCCGTTCAAATACAAAAGTATTACTCAAAGCATCTTTTCTCGTGAATGGAACGAGCTAGATCCACGAAAATGATGTCATCCAATTTATCGCATGATATTACATATGAAAAGAGAGCATGTTTCTCAGTAGTTAATATTTTTTTAATTTATTGGATTTTTTTATAAATTTATTTAAGAAATGGGCAATATCTCGAGAACGGCTCATGCTAGCGTTCTAAACTTTATATCAATCGTTTTCTAAGGAAAAATTACATAACAAATGTCTATTTGCGTAAGGTTTTGATTTTTGGTGAATTTTTCAACATTTCACTCGAAAATTTAGAAGGGGTTGAACATTCGATTGTGTTTAAAAACAATAAGCTTCCTGTATTCATGGATTGTAATTTTTGTACCAAATTTTATTCGAATCGCTCCATTCGTTCGTGAGATATCGTCTCCAGGCTCACTGATACACACACACACACACACACACACACACACACACACACACACACACACACACACACACACACACACACACATACTCACACATACACACACACATACTTTCACACACACACACACACAGACATCACCTCAAAAATGTTCGATACTTGATCAGGGATGCTTGAAACGTGCTCTCCCGTCAAAAACTCGAATTCGAATTTTCGATCCCATCACAATACTTTCCTTATATATTATATGTATATATGGAAAGTAAAAATGTTTTAAACCAAAGAAATAGTTTAAATAAAAAAAATAATTTAAACTATAGTTAAAAAATCATGGTTTAAACCAAAGTAGTTAAACCAACCAACCCAGTCTTAAATTAAACTTGACATTTAACACAACAATATTACAAGAAAGATCAATCATGCATAAAGCATTGATTATGAAACACTTTTCAACTTCAATGCAATTTTATATAAACATCTCTAAAATGCCTCGGTAATATTTTTAAAATTATCATAATACTACAATAATTTATTATATTTGAAAACTTTGAAAACAAATGAACTTTATTCAAACGACGTCATCGAAATATAAATCGCCTCTCTATAAAAGCAGCATTTCATTCATAAACATTTTTCCAATGGTTTCATTCATCACAGTACTATAATAATTTATTTTATTTAAAAATTTGAAAAATTGTTATCTACCATATTTATTTTAAAATGTGAAACCTCTCTTACATATAAATAATTCAACTTTTGAAAAGATATTTATTATATAATATATCTCTTTTTTCTTTCTGGAGAATATAGTAAGAATCAGAATTTAATTGAATTTGTTTTTCTCCCTATATTAAATAATTTTTATTTAAAAAACTACTTAACATATTTTACTGAAATTTTTTTTATATATTTTATGGGATAATTTGAATATTTTCTAAAGTTTTCGAAGCAATTTGTGAATTTTAAATTTGCTTAAAAAATGTTTGAAAAATTAGGTCCCATAGGGTTCATTGTATTTCATTTTTTCAACCCGGGTTCAATCCAAAACTAATTGGGTGATATTATTCATTTATATTCCCATAGGTCCCACAGACCGTCTGAAAACATACTAAAATTTCATTTTGATAAAGTCATTTTTACGGCAGTTATCGTGCTAACGGACAGACAGACAGACAGACAAACAGACAAACAGGCAGAATGAACAAAGTCATAAACACTTTTCAACTATGTTGTAAAGTGTTAAAAATGAACTGGAATGTGGCTCAACTTGACTTTCTCATACCAGAATTACTATTTTTTTTTTTAATTTTACAAGAAATATTTTAAAAATTGGTATCGTAGGTACAAATGATTGCAATTAGAGCGTGTTACCCTTCACTATAAACGTCTTGAAAAGGACTTTAGATGGATACCATACTTGGCAACTTACCCCTCAAGAAGTGCTAATGACGTCACAAAAAGAAATGATAGGGCGGCTATTTTTCACAACAATCATTGAACCTATTAGGTCTCGTGACCGCTGACCCATAAATGAGTCCATTTATGCATGATTATGCAAAATTTTGCCCTATGCTGCCATGTTAAAAAAACATATAATTTCGAATAAATTTCGAAGTTTTCACTCAAATTAAAAAAATATTCCATCTAGTTATAGGTTTTTTTTTTATAAGAAAGCCGGATATAAAGTTTCATGATAATCTATTAATATTTGGGGCTGCTATCGTGTACGCAAGAAATCGACAACAGACATTAGACAGACAAACAGACAGACATCACTCCAAAAATAGTTAAAACGTGTTCAGGAGATTTTAAAACATATATTAGCATCAAGAACTCGAAATCGAAAATTTTCGTAAAAACAATAATTTCACAATGCTACGTATGAAAAGGTGCCAACATATGTTTTAAGACCTCCTGAACACGTTTTGACTATTTTGTAGTGATGTCCGTCCGTCGATCTGTCTGTATGGCTGCAGTCGATTGATCTGCTTATATGCCTGTGGTGTCCATACACGACAGCAGCCACAAATGTTAATAGATTTTCACGAAAAAGTCTAGAACTATAGATAATTCTTTTCTAAATTCGATTAATAACTTTTTTACATGGTAACATAGGATAAAATTGGATATAATCATGCATAAAAGGGTTCATTTATGGCTCCTTGATCGCGAGACTTTATAGTTTCAATCACTGCCATTCCCCGGGGTACATTGTATGGTATTCATCAAAATATTCTTTCAAGCCCTTTAAAGTGAAGGGTAATACGCTATAATTGTGATCATTTGGTCTCGCGATACCGATTTTTCAAAATTTTATGAGAAAGTCGAATGGATCCACACTCCAGTTAATTATAAAGATTTTGCATGCGAATATGATTAAATCACTCTGCTTGGATTAATAAGTTGCCAAAAGCCGCCCATTTCAATTTAGTTCAATTCCAATGTTATTTCAATTCCAAAATCATTGTGCTGTGGATCTTATAGAGAGTCATGTGCTGACCACATCCGATATTTTTTAACGCTTTACAACAAAGTTGAAAAGTGTTTATGACTTTGTTCATTCTATCTGTCTGTCTGTCTGTCCGTTAGCACGATAACTGCCGTGAAAATGACAATCAAAATGAAATTTTAGTATGTTGTTCAGACGGTCTGTAGGACCTATGGGAATATAAATGAACAATAGCACCCAATTAGTTTTGGATTGAACCCGGGTTGAAAAAATGAAATACATTGAGCCCTATGGGACCTAATTTTTCAAACATTTTTTAAGCGGATTTAAAATTCACAAATTGTAAGTAATTTTAAGTAATATTCAAATTGCTCCATAAAATATATAAAAAAAAATTCAGCGAAATATATTCAGCAGTTTTTTTAATAAAAATTAAAATAATAATTACACCTCTTATATGAAGCGATCACGTGACCATATCACATGACTCACTTCAAAATGATATATGGCATCCATGTTGTCTCACAATCGTGATTTTTTAAGTTCTTTTTAATTCATATTGAGTGCTGTATCCGTCCTAAAACCACTTTATTTTTGCTTAAATTTTGTGCATCTACATACTGAAACAACGCAATTACAATATATTTGAGTTTAAATGCTCATCCAAATTTGATTATTTCTACAAAAAAGCCTATTTTTCACTTATGTAAAATGTAAACAGCAAAATATGTAGAATGAGTTGTATTAGAATTGCTGTATTTCTTTAACACAAAATTATTTAACTCATGGAGTCTGGATAGCTGATATGAATGAAATATTCATTGATTTTACAAAGAGAAGGACGATTTTTTTTCGATGAAGTTTTAAGCATAGAGTTTAATTACTTGTAGCTCCATGGTCTTAATTTTTAAATAAAATAAATTATTATAGTATTTTGACGAATGAAATGAATGTGAAATTATTTATGAATGAAATGTTGCTTTTATAGAGAAAGCCAGGCGTGTTATTTTTTCTATGACGTCATTTGAATGAATTTCAGTTGTTTTCGATGAAGTTCTCAAATATGATAAATTATCGTAGTATTATGATAGTTTTAAAAATATTACCGAGGAATGTATCGCATTTTAGAGATGTTTAAACCAGGCAATTTATATTTCAATGCCGTCATTTGAATGAAGTTCATTTTTCTCGATGAAGGTTTAAGTTTTCAAATATAATTAATTAATGTAGTATTGTGATAAGTTTTAAAATGTTACCGAGGAATGTATTGCATTTTAGACTTGTTTAAATAAAATTGCATTGAAGTTGGAAAGTGTTTCATAATCAATGCTTTAAGCATGATTGATTTTTGTTTCATTTTGACGTAAATTGAGATATAATGCAGGTAACAATATAGAATGAGTAAAATCTAGGAGAGCATCATACTCCAGATAATTTCTGTTTTCTTTCTCTTTTAGAAGTCAAGCCGCACCGTCTGCAGAGGGCGAAACTCAAAATTATCAGCCAGAAGGACTGCAGGAAATTCATGGGATCAGAACTTCTAAATAAAGCATCTATATGCCTGAGAGGAATAGGAAAACAATCACCATGCTTTGTAAGTGCTAAATTGTGAATAAATTGCCTAACTTAAACCAACTGAGGAGTCATTATCACCGATCTTTAATACTTATGTGCCTCAAATACTCGCCCCATTTCTGTGTAGCTTTGTTACTTTGTGTGGATAGAGGTGTAAAGAAAACTGGCCGATATAGTTCAGTTTCCATCCAAAATAGCTGTTTCGATTTCATTATTACTTTCTCTTACATACCCAATACAGATAGAAAAGAGTAAAAGACGAAGTATGCTCTAATGCATCCATTAACCTTTTGCTTACGGGTGGGACAGCGTCCATCCCAAACGAAGAACATCTCAAAAAGACAGGTATTTGACATACCCTATCCCAAACAGTTCAACCCCCCTTTGCAGACTTCCCTTGGCGTCCATGGGAAAGAATACGAAAGAATACGAAGAAGTCCACGAAAAGAATAAGACCAACCTCATAACTCTAGGACTAATCGCTCTCGAAATATTTTAGTTTTCTCGCAATTTTGTGTTATGAAAAATACTTTGAAAAACACTTCCCGTAAACATTCAGTATCATTTCAAATAATGATCCGTGTTACTTTGTGCAATTAAACTCGACTTAAAATGGACTAGTTACTCACGTACACATTTCTACTTGAAGAAATGTGTACCTGACTTTAGGATAAAATAACGATATTTTTATCAATTAAGTTATTTCATTCGACAACGATTTTTTCGACTCGATATTTTCCAATGTTTAGGGAAGGGGACTGTTTAACGGATTTTTAACACTTCACAACAAAGTTGAAAAGTGTTTATGACTTTGTCCATTCTGTCTGTCTGTCTGCCCGTTAGCACGATAACTGCCGTAAAAATGACTTAATCAAAATGAAATTTTAGTATATTGTTCAGACGGTCTGTAGGACCTACGGGAATATAAATGAACAATATCATCCAATTAATTTTAAATTGAACCCGGGTTGAAAAAATGAAATACATTGAACCCTACGGGACCTCATTTTTCAAACATTTTTAAGCGGATTTAAAATTCACAAATTGCTTCGAAATTTTTAGGTAATATTCAAATTGTTCCATAAAATATATAAAAAAAATCAGCGAAATATATTCAGTAGTTTTTTAAATAAAAATTAAAATAATAATTACACCTCTTATATGAAGCGATCACGTGAGCATGATATGAAAAAATCACGTGACCCACTTCAAAATAAAATATGGCATCCACCTTGTCTCCAAATCGTGATTTTTAAACTTCTTTTTAATTCATATTGAGTGCTGTATCCGTCCTAAAACCACTTTATTTTTGCTTAAATTCTGTGCATCTACATACTGAAACAACGCAATGACAATATATTTGAGTTTAAATGCTCATCCAAATTTGATTATTTCTACAACGAAGCCTACTTTTCACTTATGTAAAATGTAAACAGCAAAATATGTAGAATGAGTTATATTGGAATTGCTGTATTTCATTAACACAAAATTATTTAGCTCATGGAGTCTGCATAGCTGATATGAATGAAACAAATATTCATTGATTTTACAGAGAGAGGGACGATTTTTTTCGATGAAGTTTTAAGCATAGAGTTTAATTACTTGTAGCTCCATGGTCTTAATTTTTAAATAAAATAAATTATTATAGTATTGTGATGAATGAAATGAATGGGAAATTGTTTATGAATGAAATGCTGCTTTTATAGAGAGAGCCAGGCGTGTTATTTTTTCTATGGCGTCATTTGAATGAATTTCAGTTGTTTTCGATAAAGTTTTCAAATATAATAAATTATCGTAGTATTATGATACTTCTAAAATTATTAGCAAGGAATGTATCGCATTTTAGGAACGTTTAATCCAAGCAATTTATATTTCAATTCCGTCATTTGAATGCAGTTCATTTTTTTCGATGAAGGTTTAAGTTTTCAAATATAATAAATTAATGTAGTATTGTGATAAGTTTTAAAATATTTCCGAGGAATATATTGCATTTTCGAGATGTTTAAATAAAATTGTATTGAAGTTGGAAAGTGTTTCATAATCAATGCTTTAAGCATGATTGATCTTTCTTGTTCTTTTCTATTCCGAGGGGGTGGGATATTCTCATGGAGGATGTATTGCCAAAATTCTACGATGAGTAAAATAAATTATATTTTGCCCGGTATAGTGACAATATACATATAATGACCAATCTCGCCCACGTGTGATCACTAATCCAGATTTCGCTGTAGAAGCTTCTTCAACATATTTTAAAATTTACCATCTTCAAATCATTTTGTTAAAACTTATTTCATGGTGCAATCGTACTTTTAAATATATTTTTTTAATTCCTCATATAGGGTGATTCAGGAAGCCCATTAGTTCTCAGAAAATCGGGTAAATATTACTGCATAGGAGTAGCCTCAATACATGCATCAAGCAAGTGCGAAAAGAATATGCCTATGGTCTTCACTGACGTCCACTCTTACTTGCCTTGGATTCGAAGAACTATGAAGAAAAATAAAGTGGCAAACCGGTAAGAAAATCTACCTTGAATCATGTTATGGAAAGATAAAAACCAATATCATTTCTGCCACTGCCATATCCTTCAAAACCAGTTGTCCCCAATCTTTCAGATAAGACCAGAGAGGTCTGCGCCTCCCCACGAGCTATATTCAGCCCCCCCCCCCCCTCGATAAAATTTAGTCAATTTTTAATCGTGATATGGAATTTAATTCAACACGTCATCGGTGGCAACATCGACGGCTTGTTGCGGTTGTTGAGTTTTTCAATGTTCTCTTTAATTGCTAGTTGTTTGCTTTTTCCGTAAATGATTTTTTAAATTTAAACCATCTAAAATATGTAGTTTTTCAAACATTATAAAAGAATACCAAGTTCATCCACGCCCCATTTTTGGTTCGTTTATTACTTCCATAAAAAAAAATTGATGGAACTGGTTCTATATGTTATTTATTGCCTCTCATCTTAAAGTATCATGGTTGATATCAATTACAGCTCCAAAATTCTTTAACTGATCTAATCATTAATAATTGTATTCAACTTTTTAATTTACAATATTTTAAATTTTCTATGTCTTTTCTTCGGGAACAGCGTATTTCACTTTATTAAAACTGCATTTTTATTTTTATTTTGCACGAATTAGTTTGCATTCTAAAATGTTTTAAAATATCTTTAATTCACCTTTTATCCCCTATTAATATTTATTTAATATTAGCCGCCTTCGGCGACCAGCCTGTTCGCTACCCTTGAGAATTCTAACCGTGACAAACTCACTGGCGCCATAACCCCGTGGAGTTAACAAAGTTTGTTTTAGTTTTAACGAAATTTTAAGATGAAAAATAATGTTCTAGGGGGTTCTTGAAAATTGATTTGTAAAGTGAATTTATTCTAATGTTTGTGAACTGCGAGATTCTGAGGATTTCTGTACCTGTAACCCTAGGAAAGGGATCCCTTTGATGTGTACTCACAGCCGGGATCAGCTGATCCTATATATATATTTTTTATAGAGGTATGCTCCTCCATTTTTTGTTTTACATAAATGAAATTGCATCCGTTTGTCTGCATTTTTTACTATTGCCTCGCAAATGATATGAAAGTATTTTTGAGACGATGCTGCTTTAACGATGCTGCTCAGCGAAAAAAAGTTTTCTTTTTAAAGATTGTTCCCACCACCACCCGATGCATAAGTGCACAGCGACAATCTCCATAACTTTCATTTTATTTATTTTTTTATTTCTTCAGTGTTTAAGTTTTTTCATTGTGGTTCCAACCACCACCCGATGTAAACAATATATCGCCACAATTCAACCAAGCATAATGAGCCAAAAACCTTATAAAAAGCAAATACTAATAGGTTTTTTAATTGTAAATATCAAACTATCTGTAATAAAGAAATATCAAACTAGCAACCTTTTTTTTCAGCTAGCTCCTCCAATATAACTGTGAAGTGAATGTGTGGACAAGCCTGCTGCCTTTGGATGGAATCCTTCCTGTGCTATTTCAATGACTTGTATATTTTAAAGTTAAATAAACCGTCTAATTATTATTTAAAGTGACATTAATAGGCAAGGTATTATTTTGATTTGATTGATGTGTTCGTAACAGTACTTTTACTTATCTTAATACATCCGTCGCCATAGACAAATCCACGTATACGTAATACATATACACATATACTTTTATATATATATATATAAATAATTTGAAAATCCAATGATAGAACAGAAAGAAATTGTAACTCAAAAAACCCTAACTTTAAATTATGCCTACATAATAAAAAGAAATATTAAATAGAGAATCATCAATCTTGTGGAAAATATACTACAAATTTCTTGCCATCAAGCTGAAAATAATCAACAAATATCAATGAAGTGGATTCGATAATAGAAATCCAAATAAAATCCAAGCATTAAAGCTATATACGTGGATAAGCACTAGGCCTAAATAAATTGTTCATTTCGAAAAAACTCTTTGTCAAGTCCAAGTATTTAATCAAAATGAACACAAAATATGCATATTTCTGAAGAAAGAGATAGATAATATGGAATATTGAAAATCTATAAAACTCTATCTATCTATAAAACTCTTTCTACTTGGACGACATGTATAAAGATTGAAAAATTATATAGGAAACAAGAATACCTGAAAAAAGCATTGCATATGTCCTATCCATTGGAGCCTTGAATGAAGGGACCAATGTTGCCAATCGCAAAAATAAAAGTAGAGAACTGCTGTTGCGAATCGTGAGAAATAAATAACAGTAATGGCAAAAGACGATAAAAGGTGATATTCTACAGCAAGAGCTACAAAATAAAGGCGCGTATAATATAATAGAAAACATAGAGGCTAAAGTATTAGGGGATGTAAATACATTGTAATACTTATTTAAGAGAAAGTGGATGTCTGGCTAATATAAGATACTAAAGGGAGAATTTAAGAATATTCAGCTAATCCAAACTTTTAACTATACAATTTACTAAATATAATAGATATTTATATAATTTGCTGGTAATTTTTAGATTATTAATATACATAGCATTGAATTTTTTATCTGATAATCTAAAATTCAAAAAAGTTGATTAAGTATAATATTCCTAAACAATTGAATCGAATTGCAGGAATTAAATGGTAATATTTTATTAATATTAAAATTAAAATAGTCTTTTTTATCATATAAATTAGTAACTATTACATTAGTAGATTCAATAATTAGATTTAAATCCAAAAAATTAATATTATTACTAATAGTGGCTTCATTAAAAATTAATTCCAAACTATCTGAACAGAAATCAAATCTATATCTATGACATAGTTGTCAGTAAATACTAAACAAATCAGATCATCAACATATCTGTAAATTTTATAATCTGTTGCGTATATATATATATATATATATATATATATATATATTAAAATAACAAAAACTAAAGTGCAAGAGTGTGAATCAGTAACCACAGTATCAAACCGCGAGCAAAATAAAGCGTGTTGTGAAAAGCAAAAAGCAACGAGGAAGGGCCGAAAAAGTAGAGCACGGAGAGGCCAGGACAAGGAAAACATATTAAAGAATAGTATATCTGCCAGAAACGTCTTCAGGGGCACATTCTAGACAGATATACTAAAATCCGTTGTTTCTATGATTGCATAAAAACACGTGGTTAAAATATTATGCAATCTGTGCCCAACAACGGAATAACAGAAAAAAACAAATAGGATAAAATTCAATAATAGAATATAAAATACCACATAAACATGAAATATAAAATACCACATAGACATGAACATGAAAAATATAGCGCACAAATATACGAATTTGCAAAAAAGAGCAACTCACATGTCGAAAGGTCGTCACCGTGAAAAATCTTCAAATGAGTCCACCACATGCTACAATTTGAAATATATGCGCGCACATACATTGACATAAATACAATAATGGTATCTCTGACATCTTATGATTACTGGATTTAACTTATTACTTTCCTTACATGCAGAATATAATGTATAAATAAAGTATTGTGACGGGGGTCGAAAATTCGAATTCGAGTCTTCGACGGGAGCACACGTTTCAAGCATCCATGAACACCATTCGGACGTTTTTGGAGTGATGTCTGCATGTGTGTGTGTGCGTACCTTCTACTATATAAGAAATGCTTTTCTCTCCATTTATCTGTAAGACTTGGTGATACATGTGGAGAACTGTGAAAATAACCTAGCGGGATATAGCCATCTTGGCGATATTTCGCCCCAGATTACCGAAGATATCGTCAAAGTTAATGAAAATGACGCCTAATGGATGAAATTTATTGAAATATTTTGATATATAGACTATATTGCTTATTGACGATGCTATCAATATTAATAGGTAATTGTTAATTTAAAGTTGCGTGAAATATAAGTTTATTGGGTACTTTGAAATAGTATTACATGCTGTCATCCGGAAAAGCGCCCAATATGCAATTCAATGTTAAAAAACACTGTACCGTGAATATTTTCATCATTTTTCACTGTGAAAGAAGTTAATTCATTGCATTATATAAGGAAAGTCATGTGCTGCCCACATCAGATTTTTTTTTTTTACATCGCAAAGTTGTCATTTTCGAAAGCAAGTATTGTACACGTACCTCTAAAGTGTCCACTGAGGATCCCAATGCTTTGTAGCGCATCGCCGAGCTCCAAGTCGTCAGGTAGAGGACAATATCCCATTTGAAGTTCCTCAGTGGAAAGTTTGATGACGTAAATCTTGGAAGTTGCTGATCTAATTCGAATTTTGAACAACTTAAGCTTTTAGAAAATGATACACAAAATGTTTTTGTATGGAAATAAATAGTTTCAATGCTTTTCGAAATATTCACCTTTAGCGTCCATACATTTTTTCATTCGAATAACACAATTTTCAAAACAATTATATCCTTCAAAAGTTGGTGTAGCAGAATCATTTGATTTATAAGCTTCAACTGCTTCTTCTGGGCTGTTAAATCATTTTATTGTGGATTGTTGGGAACAAGAAAAATATCATTGGATGCTAAATCGGGCGAATAAGGACGATGACTCATCCAATCAATTTTTTCATATTTCAAATAATGGAGAGTTTGAAATGCAGTGTGTGACTTTGCATTGTCATGATGAAACATGATACGACGCTTCGCATTATTATTTTTTTAATTTGGACAACTATTTCTGCAAACAAATGGTCGTATATCAATCAGCATTTACTGTTTTACACTCTTCCACAGCAACGGTTGAAACATAGCTGAATTGGCTGAAAAACGTTATCATTTTCTTTGAAACACTTCGTGCTCGAACAACTTTTATAAGATTTGGTTCATTTTGAAACACCCAAACAGTAGATTGTCGTTATCACGAGCTTATCTTGATCTTGGATTAAATTGTGTGGATTTCAACGCGCACATAACTTTCTGGCTTTTAAATAATAATATTAAAATTGAATTCACTCGGGTCCTTGAAATATTCAAAGATGCCTCAATTTCATCATAAGTGACATGACGATCGAAAGTAATCATTTGTTGCATAGCATCCATGTTTTCTGGGTTCTCAACAATTCTTACTCGATCTTCACGAAATTCGTCACTAAGACTCCTATGTCCAAGACAGAATTCTTTAAATCAATTGAAAATTGTTGCTTTGGATGATACTTTAGCAGCAAAAGCCAAATCCATTCGATTGACACACTGTTGCTGTGTTAACCCTTGTCGAAAGTCACAATAAATAAAAATAAAATCCCATCGACTTAAATCCATGTTTTGTCACTACATTAGTAACTTTAAAATGACGCCGTAGAAAGATATTTAATGCATTTTTCATTCTTCAACAGCCAATATTGGCGAACATTCAAATTTTAAAAAATCGTTTGCACTGAGAGCTGTTATTTTTTATATTGCCACATTCTAAAAACTTATATATCGGCTATCGTAAAAGTGAATTGGCGGGAAACCCGTCGAACTTTTTTGCGTAGGCAGCGATTTCAAATCGAACTTAGAAAAGTTTCTGGCGTCTAGGTAGATAGATCCTGGACACAGTTAGTCGCTACGCCCTTTAGCGTTGAGCTGATTTACGTCACGCTGGTTTACGCCACGCTGGTTTACAGACACAATAGCGAAGATAGAAAGGTTCGTTTCGCTTCGAATTTTGTTTTACAAAGCTTGTCGCTATCGTATTTTCGTTATGGAACTGCTTCGTTATGAAAACGAAAGCCGATTCGAGCTTCTGTCATTAAGTCGTATAATATTTTAGCAAAGAAGTAACTAATGAGAAATCAGAAGACATTTGGCAAACACGGAGAGACTAATGTTGAATTTTGCAGAGGTAGATGACGAAATCTGTAACGCTTTGCTTGGCGATGATTCAAAAATGGAAGAATATGAACATAAATATGGGGTAATAAAAGAATATCGCGAAAAAATGACTGCAGCTAGATTTGGCGTCGAGATGCATTTTAATACACTCTCAACCAAACAAATTGCGATTTCTTCTCATGTTGAAGAGAAAACGATGCTGAAGCCTAATAAAACTTAGTCTTTGAAATTCGGAAGAGAAATAAAAGATTGGTCGGCATTTTGGAGTCAGTTCGCGAGAATCCATGAAGTAATTTAATGGAGAAAGATAAATTTAAATATTTAATCCAGTCTATGACCGTTGTCAGTACAGCCAGAGAAATGGTAGGCAAGTTCTCTCTTGCTGCAGAAAATTGTTCAAAAGTTGTTGAAAACATTAAAAATAATTTTAGTAGGGAAGATCTACTTACAGAGTTCTATATCGAAGGATTGCTTGGACTGATAATTGAAAATACAGTATCTTCAAAATCCAAAGCAAAAGTAGCTCAATTATAAGTTAGAATTTTATTAAAGGGTTTTTTAATCAATCGGTATGACGTCTGACAAATATGCAGCAATGCTTTTTTTTTCCCTTGTCGAATCATGTACACCAGAGGAAATACTACGAGTCTGGTTAAGAAATTCGGTGTCAACTAAAATTGAAGACAGGAATACTTACACTGATAAGTTGAAAAACCTACTAGTGTCCTTAAAAACTGAAATAGAAGAAGAAGAACGTATCTTGCTTGCCAAAACGGGTTTTACACAAAATTAGAAAATTATTCGAAAGGAAACCTGTAAAAAAACTTGAATGATTATACCGACTGATAATGATTTAGTTTTAGGTGCAAATCCGAGTGACAAATCCATTTGTGTATTTTCGAGGAATTTCATGTAAGTGAAGAAAGCTTCAAAACTCAAAAATTCCCAACGTAAGAGAAGCACATCTTGAAATGAAAGAAGGGGTGTGTTCACTTGCTTACTTCCGGACTGGGCATTGTTCTAAACAGTGCAAATCAAATGTTCGATGTATAATTTGTTCCAAAAGACATGCGTATTTGAACTAGCCAATAATAAAAAGGCCTCAGTTACAAAGCTCAAAGAAGGTGTGGATCAGAATATTACTTTATCCATTCAACACCATTCTGAATAAGTACTGTTGAAAACATTGCTTCTGGTTCGTGAAGCTCATGGTAAAGAACGAACAGTTAGACACAAGTTCCTAACGTTCTTATATTCTGAAAAATCCTGCAAGGCAGGTGAGATTCAAACCTGGAACTGCTGAAAAATTAACACATTGGTTGAAGGAACTGCCTCTTAGAGCGAGCACAAATGCTACAATGTAATGTTGAATAGTTCAGTTAATAACTATTGTTGTCAAATTGAAGTGTTGGATCAATATATGTGATTCAATACCAAGACTCAAGACTGGATCATGATTGGAAGAAATAAGACAAAAGGGAACCCAGCTCACAGATATAGGGAGCAAACAGCCACTTATCGCAATACTTATCGGAGCGAATTTCGCTAGTCAACTTTATACAGGATGCATTCATCAGCTAAAGTATGCATTCATCAGCTAAAAGACTAGTCGCTGTACGAACTCATCTTGGATGGGTTTAATGTGAAAATCTCTGGAGGATTTCCATTTTATAAATCATGGTTGATTGACTTTGAATCAAAGTTTTACATTAACCATATTTAATACATTTATAGCTCTTCACAATAAGGCTTTGGATAAATATTTTGTAAATCCGAATTTTAATTATCAATATAATTATTAAATTAAAATTAAAAGTTATATGATTAATCTGACTAATGAATTAACGTTTAATTATCAATGATTTTCCTAGATTAATAATTATTATGTATATCACTTAGCACCCCCTCCACCCGTATATTTTGCTACACTCCTAACCTCTGTATCCCAAAAGTTTTCTTAACAGCTCTACTCCCATACTTTTACATATATAATTTTATAAGTTTTAAATCTTTGACAATATTCAATTTTAATTTTTATATTATTTATGTAAACTGAACTAAAATTTTTATGTTTATACAAACAATTATTTTATTTGTATTGTAGCACCCAATCGATGTATTTTAAGTAATTTGTCACTGTCTTCTCCATTTTAACAAAAATTGTTTCATAAATTTTAAATCTCTTTAGCAATACCCGATTTAAATTTTGATATTACTTTTGTCAGCAGTTTGAACAAAACTTTTTATAATCCTGACTAGTTTATACAGTTTTCCTCTCCCTAGATAGCAGCATTAAAGTTTTATAAATGAAAATATTAGTTTTAAGGCAATTATATAGATGGCAGCACCACATATATTTTATGTAATATGCTCTTATGGGCAGTCTACGCTCCTGTCTCTAGTATTAGGATATTTAGTTATACTATTGTATTAGTATTTAGTACGTCAGTATAAATTTTTTGATCGTAGACAAGGTGTATCCCGCCCAGTTAAGCCTTCGTATAGAGACCATATTGTTTCCCCGAAATGTTTCGATTTTTAGATTTTGATGGATACTCCTGAACCCATTTCGAATGAATTGAAGAATCCCTTTTGGAAAGATGTCCATCTGCGTGAGTTTGGATTGGACACGATTATTAAAGAAGAAATATACATTCAAATACCAAATTTTATGTGTAGTTCTAGAACGATTTTGATAAGAAAAATAAAAGAGTCTTATTTGGCAACAGATTATTATATAAAAACTAAATTATCCTTTGTAATTAATCAATTTCTACTGTTAACATGGCACAGGTAAGCAAGCTTTGGATCAAAGCTATATTTTTGCTGTTTCCGAAGAGAATCCCTAATCTGGAATTCATAAAAATATGTGAAAATCATGGAATTAGCATTTTTATCTGCAAAATAAGCAGTATTATTATAAATAAAGGAAAAATCGTCAAGCATTGCACTTAACTGGAAACAAGCAACAAACGAATAACCAAAAGAGGTACGTATTTCAAACGCTGTTTCATAAGTAAGGTCTCTACGGGTCGTAAAAGAAAATGCATCCACCCAATACAAAAATAACCGGATGACTCGTTTCAAAGGTAAAAATAGCAGCCTTTTTCTTCAGGACCAATAAGGTCCTGAAAACTACCACTGACCTTCTTGTCGGTTCTGAAGAAGAACGCTGTTGTTTGCCTTTGAAACTAGTAGATCAATTTATTTTTCTATTTATGCCATATTTACGAAGTTTTTACTTAAATATCTAACTCTTTAAAACACCAAAATACATAAGGTGCACCTCATTTTGTCTAGAAATATGGCTAAGAGCAGAAATCTTTATTAACCTTTTGCTTACTAGTGGGGCAGCGTCCATCCCAAACCAAGAACCTCTCAAAAAGACAGGAATTTGACATACCCTATCCCAAACAGTTTGATCCCCCTTTGTTGGCGTCCATGGACGCCAATGCCTGCAAAAGGGGATCGAACGGTTTGGGATAGGATATACTAAATTCCTGTCTTTTTGAGAGGTTCTTCGTTTGGGATGGACGCTGTCTCACCCTTAAGCAAAAGGTTAAGATAATTTAACAGGAAATAGATTGAAATTGACTATTGATAAAGTATGTGCCTACTTCAAGGACTATAAAAAATGTAGTCTCAACCACTGTATAGTAGTTGGATTTATTGTAGTTATAGTAGTATACCAATTTATAGTAGTTGGATTAATGAAATTAACTTTCAAGGGTTTGACTATTCGCTTTTCTATTTTCCTTTTTCAAACTATTGACTATTTCATTTTCCTCTCTCAAAACTCTTTCATGTTTTACCAATAATTCAACGGTTCATATTTTTTTCTCTCTGTTTGATTTTAAATCTCATTTCAATGTTTATGATTTCATTTGTAGAACCTGCTCTCCTCGTTTTCGTAACCGGGGGACAGGTCTTTTATTGTCCCATGAGCGTGTGTTTATGGTTGCTTTTCCCATAGCTGATACCACCAACATGCGAGTTTTTGCTGTGTGTGATCTAGCTCTATTTTGAATGGCTCATCGCCTGCCGCGCCGCAGTTCGTTCTTAGCTGTGGTTAAGGGGGTGCATACTGCTCAACGTGTTCTTTTGGACTGGAGAAGAGGGCTTGCCCTCGAAACAATTGCAGTCACCTGACTAACATATGCTTGCTTTCATCAAGGAAATTCTGTGTTAAAGGCTGTAGCTTTTATTCATATTACTTGAATCTCCCCTTATATGTCGCCAAAGAACTGTTGCGCTTTTGAATTGTTAAAAAGAGAGCTTTCTAAAACAATAAATGTACTATGGAAAACAGTGAACGAGAAATGGAATATACCAATTTTAACTAACAGAAATACCCTCTTATCTTGGAAATCTCGAATTAGGTTATCCAAAGAAAGGACTTTCAGATAGAATATTTAACAGCAATATAATTAATAGTTAAAATGATCTTTCTATTCAGAACTTATAACTATCTTTTTAATATGTTCTATCTTGGAAATTTAGATTTAGGTTATCTAGAGCAGGGGTGGCCAACCTTTTAGCTTCTTCGGGCCACATTGGAAGAAGACAAGTTGTTTTGGGCCACACATAAAATACACGAATACTAACGATAGCTGTACAATGAAAAACGTAGAATATATAGTTAACATATTTAAGTAATTTAAACTTCCTTAATTCATGATTTTTTATTATAAAAGTAAAAGACAAGACAGCAACAAGAAATTAGTGAGATGTTTTACATTGTTTTTGAGACACTAATGCTTCGATATTTAGTTCGATGAAAGTAGTTGCAATTCTCAGTTAGTTCTCAAGGTGCTCATCAGATATTTTGGTTCTAGTTTTATTCTTCGTGTGCTTCATCCTTGAAAATAGCTGCTCAGAAATGTAGGTGCTTCCAAATAGCGATGACATGAATAAGGCATGATTGTGAAGCGAGGGATATTTTTCTCTAGGAAGATATATCTTACAGAAATCCAGTAAAAAGACATGATCAAATTTTTCTTGAATGCCAGATTGTAGCTCTATGCATTTCACTTGAAAATTGACACGTAACACGTAATATGTTTATGTCGACTGAAAATGGAGTCGCAAATATACCAAAATATTGATAAATTTTCTTAAAATCTTGAAACCTGTTCACAAATCCCTGTATCATATCGAAAGGCAAGGCTACATATTTTTCGTTATTTACAGGGCCGTGCTTAGCCAACGTGTCAAAATGCATGAAATTGTTTGCCTTAATTTGAAATTGCCATAGTTTCAGTTTCATTTCGAACACTGTTATAGTTCGAAACATTGTATTGATCAATTGGTTTTCACCTTGATCAATATAATGTTTCAAACTATAACAGCAAACAATGTTTCAAACTATTACTAAAAATACCAAATCTGTGAGCCAATTTTCATCGTCAAATTCTGCCACAAATTTTGTTTTTGGTTCCATAAACGACTTGATTTCATTTCGCAAATCATAATTTTACAACAATTTACCTCGTCAACATTTTACCTCGACTTAATCATCTTGCTTTCGAAAAGTAAATGATGTCCCCATAGTCAGCATCCTTAAATTTAAGGAATTCTTGGAATGGGTGATAATTCAATCCCTTGGCCCTTATGAAATGTACAGCTTTGATGACAATCTGCATGACGTTATCCATCTTTAAAGCTTTGCGCATAAATTTTCTTTGTGTACTATGCAGTGATATTTCATCATACGTAAATTTTGGGAGGCAATTGCATCGGCTTCTATTAATTTTACAAGTCCATCTCTTTCACCTATCATCGCCGGGGCACCGTCAGTAGCTATACCAGATATGTTCACAATGAACAAAGATAACGTATTTTTCACTGCTTTGCTTCCTATAAATCTGTTGTGTCTTTTGATGGCACTAAAAAAAGCCATTTTTCAGTGATTATATTCGTCATCAATACCTCTTATAAAAATTGCCAATTGAGCTGTATTAGTAGCATCAGTACTTTCTACCGCCTAAGCATAAAATTTGAAATTAGCAGCTCTAATCTCCAAACCTTTTTCGATAGATTTTCCTATTTCATCAATTCACCTGGCAATCAGATTGTCTGCTGAGATAAACTGATTTTAGAAAAATCCCTTTTTTATCGGGGCAAATTATACCTGCCACGCTTTCCATATATTGCTTAATGAACTCACCATCGGCATACGGTTTTGAGTTTTTTGCTATCAGGTTTGCAACCACATAACTAGCTTTTACAATAGAATCCGTTTGAGTTGTTATTTTTTTTTTAACTTTGTTGAGATGATAGACATTTTTCTCAGTTCCGTTATCTTGTCTTTACGACACATTCATTGATACGCACCAAATTTCGCAGCATGTTTTTGCGTGTAATGCATTTTCAATTGTAGTTTTTGAAAACTGTCACAAATTCCCTACAAATTAAGCAGATTGCCATAGTATTTGCCTCGACAAAAAAGTAGTCATCTGTCCACTTTTCGTTGAACAATCTTCCTTCTTCTATAATTTTTTTCAATTTTTTTCAATTTTTTTTTTTTTCTCCTCTCAATTTTTTTTTTCTCTTTTTCTTTTTTTTCTTGGAACTCCGTAGAAGTCATGCTGGAATTTAAAGGAAAATGGATTGAAAATTGGAAAGCAAGGTTTAATAATCAAATAAAAATACTTACATGTCTTCTAAATAAGCAAAAACATTCGTCATTTATAAAAGTAGGTAAGAAGAAATATTATCAATAATCACTGTGTTTTGCTCGCCCCTGCACCTTTCTTCGGTGTCAATTCGACTATTTACAATTGCACATTGAAAGCCGTACTATCGTACCCATGACGGACATAGAGAGACATCTATTGCATGGTAAAAGTAAGAAGCAAGTGCAAGAGCGCTAGCGCACCATTTATTATGTCGAGAAGTAATCTACTCGCATGGACGGCAATTTTGAACAAATATAACTATTTGAGACTTATTTTATGAATCCCTCATTGCTAAAGAACGTGCTAAATTAAAAAATTCATTGCCTATAATTTAATAGCATGTTAAAATTGTATTTGTAGTATTATGAATGGTATTTTAGTCACAATCTCATAAAGTTTGTGAGTTTATGAATTTTTTTTGTTGGGCCGCAGTTGGGCAGACGTCTTAGACCGCGAGTTGGACAAGCCTGATCTAGACAAAGGGTTATCACATAGAACATTTAACCGCAATATAATTAATATTTAAAGCCATCTTTCTATTCAGAACTTATAACTATCGTTTTATTATGTTCTATCTCGTAAATCTAGATTTAGGTTATCCAGAGAAAGGACTATCAGACAGAATATTTAACTGCAATATCATTAATGTTTTGAAAGGATCCTTTTATTCAATATATTAATTATATTGCGGGGAAATCGTTTTAAAACTGTGTGACATCATTTATACATTATGTAAAAATCTAGAACTAGACAGAATTTTTAGTAATTTTCGTGCATTCTTTCGTATGTAAAGCATTCTTTCTTATATAAAGCATTTTTTCTTATGGGGAAAGAAATGATATTTCACGAAACAATGATGGTAGTGTAGTATATTAGAGGCTATAAAAGACAAAAAATTCGCAAAAAAAAGAAAAGAGAAAATCAAATATGGAAGGGGGATTGGTAAATATTTGTAGGGAGGCCTACAGTTTTTGTAGTCTGTCCTGAGAGTTCAAATGTAAATGACAAATGACCAATGTATTTCATCAGAAAAGTCATAACATCTGCTCAAACAAGACTTCTTCCTGTGTTCCCGTTGGTGTCAGAAAGAACATGTTTTATTCATCTCCGCTACGTAAAAGTCTGACAACCGTACATTAAATTCTTTCACTTTTTATGCAGATGGAAAATGGTGTACACGTGATAAATCCAGTCAAATCCTAATCTGATGCTCCTGTCTCCATTTTTAATCAATTTATTATTTATTATATCATATATCCTGTTCTCTAGTCTAGAGAGGTAAGTACAAAGCAGCGTCTCAGTCTAAGACACATTTTATATAGACAACTAGTATTTAAGCCTGTCAAAGACAAGGAAACTAGCATAAAATTAAATTACAATATATATATATATATATATTGTAATTAATATATATATATATATTAAAAAACCAAATTGCAAAATTTATTATAAATTTAAATTGTAACTTTATTAATTTTAAAGTTTATTTACGAAAAAAATATTAAATTGCAACTTGTTTTTTCAAATATCTTATTCTTTAACTATGGGGCTCTTCCCTCTGCTCGATGAGACCTGTTTGCGATATATTTTTTGCCACCTACTACGCAGGCATAATGCGCCCGTTGAGCTCAGCTCATTATTCGCAAGAGTTCACCGACCCCCGGAGATCGGTTCTCTAGATCTTTCAACCATACCGGAGCATACGACAACCAACGAGTTAGTATATATACTACCTCGATGACGACAGCCCTTATGCCCCTACTCGCTGACGCTCGCCAGCCAGAGGAACTCAAAGCTCCGACCCCTGTTCACTGCCGTTTATTTATCGCCTGTGATCGCTATGCGAGCTCTTTAGTCCCACAGGTGTAATACGGCCATTGATTCCCCTTGTTACCTCTTGTTTGTTTATGCTCTTCAGAGACGTAGCAAGAGAGGATCAAATAGGGGCATCTGCCCCGGATGCCCGTCGATAGGGGCGCCGGAATTGGGTAGGATATTGAGGAAAACCATTGTCTAAAAGAAGTGCACTCAAATTTTATTAAATTTGATTTTGATAGATGTCAAATTACAATAAATTATATTTCATTAAAAATAGCTAAAAAGTAAAATCTTTATTAAGAATGAATGATGACATTACTAATAAATGATACCATTACTAATTTGTATTAATGTATATTTTTAAGCAAGACTTTTCTTTTGCGTTTTTTAGGTTGTTTTGTTGTTATCGGCATACCAAATTTGAATGCAGTCCGATGGACGGTAAAGATTTACACAAAGAAGGAGGGGGGGGGGAGCAATGCCAACAACAGAATTTTTCGGGTCTCCTCCTACTCTCTATTTTACAACATATTAGACTTTCTAGTACACTTTTTATGAGGCCAAAGTCATCGTTTTAGCCTGTCGACGACCTTGAGGGTTACAGACGGAAAAAAGAAGTCGTCAGTAGGAGATGTTTATGACCAAAGAACTTTAAAAAGAGATTTCTCTAATAGGAAAAAATAGTATATATATGAACATAAAATACACAACTTTTTTTTTAACATTTTTTCTAGATTCGAATTTCTATGTGTATGTGTATGGTAAGTGCCAGTATATTACACCTTAACCCTGGTGTGGAAAGAGAAAAGCACATTAGGCAATTATTATTCAGGTTGGAATGCAGTTATTCCTCTAAAATTAACTCAGGATGAGTGAACCAATTCAACAACCAGCTTCAATGGATCCCAATGTCATAGTCCCCCCCCCTTCACACACACACACACACACACCGCCTTCTCTGTTATTGGCTGAACAATATTACCCTATGTTCCATATTAGAAAATGAGAGTCGGCGCTCTAACACCCCTCCCTCATCGATATCCTGTCTATATATATATATGGTGGATTGGTTTGACGCTTTTTAGCGCTCATCAGTACCGAAATTTTCGAAGGTTGTTTCAATTTGATGGAACCGAGATGGGGCAACCCATGTGGTTAGCACGCAGAGATTGTACTCCGACGACCCGAGTTCGATTCCCGGCTCTGCCCAAACTGTCCCGTATCCACACGGAGTACGGGCACGTTAAATATTTGGGTTCTGAAAGTCCTTCTGAGAAGTTGGTGGTAAGGAAAGAAGGATACGGTCCCTGTGGATGTCATCCTCACTGGGTTCCGGTCTAAATTAGGTGGCACTTCCCGACCGTCCAAACAGATACTTTATACCCCAGGGTAGGTCGAAAGGTCTGGGTCGAAGACGAAGAAACCCAGTGGTGCACTCGGAGGACATGAGTTCGATTCTCGGTCAGTGTTTCTTTCGGGACTTTTTGATCAAGGAGGGTAAATAAAACTTTGGGAGGATGCAAGTTTTTATTTGCCCTATATAAATATATCTAAATGCTATCACATTAACATTTGGCAATTCATAGAGTGCAACCGTCTTTAGCACCCCCTGCAAAAAAAAGCCTAGAAGGTTGCCATAGTAACGGATTAGCGTTTGAATATCAATTATAACTAATCTTTTGTAAAAATATAAATATAAACAAACAATAATATAATTTTGAATCATTTTAGTTTTCACTTCTATATCTGCTTTCAGTTAGTTCTATTTCCGTTTTCAAATTAGATTTGTTCAAAAAATCTGGCAACACCTATAGTCGCCAAAGTGAAATCAGTGGTCAAAGATGTCTACCAATTGTTGTGGTTTGAATCTGCTTCTGCCTGTTAGAAAAATGAAAAAGCATGGAACCTGTTGTCGGCGTTTACATGATTTATCAACGTCAAATAAAAGTAAACACCAAATGTACAGTATCCAATGTTTAACTAATAAAATGTTTGCTGACGGCAGCAATGTACACGTTTACTAACTTGTCAAACAGCTTTGCGCTTTCTTTTCCTCAATTTCTCCGGAGAAGTAGCTTTCCCATTTTTCATGTCTCAAGGAAAGTACGGATATTAAAATGAATTTATTTTTTTCTTTGTTGTCAATAGAATATTTTTAAATTGTAATTATGATTAAAACGAGTTTGTTTTGATTTCTCTCTCACTTTTCTGGACAATAATTAACACAATAGCGTGTTGACCTGTAAACATCCAGCTTTTTGACCTAGTTTTCCATTTCCTCGAAGAAAATTTATAACTCGACTGCAGTTCTAGAATGATCAGTTACAATTCAGATGGTTTGTTTTATTTCTGATGAATTTTGTCTGTATATAAACTAGAATTTTACAGACATAAATTTTATAGATCTCATTTGCATCAAAATCTAAATGTGAACGTATGTTTGTCACTAGTTTAAACTTGGAAAACTCGGAAGATTTTTCTTTGAGGGTAACTCAAGTAGTACTTTTGAGAAAATTCCATTTTAAATTTTAGCTTTTTCTGAATATTTTACCAAATTTATTATGTTCCTACAATTTATTTTTAAATATTATGTTTTTAAATGAAATTTGAAATATTTGCAAATCCTCAACTGTCCTAAATTTTAAGTTTATTAAAGATTTTATTGTAGTTTCTCTGATAACTAAATAATACCTATAACACCTTTTTATTCTCTTATAAAAACTGATGAAAAAGTGAAGGTTATGATTTTATTTATTTTATTAACTGTTATGACAATATAATTTTACATACATCTTATTACACATGTTATTATTATTATTACATGTATCTTATATTATTTACACAAGTTCTATTGTACAATCCAAATTTTTTTATAATTAGAAATTTTGAATGCATGAATCGCTTAATGTTTTTTGTACAAACCTATAACTTCTTTTTGTATATCTTAGAAATAAAATGTTTCAAAAGATTAGATAATTGTATTTATATGGTTGTTGCCCTACTTTGTAAACAAGAAAATCTGTACGTTTAGAAATTAATAACAGAGCCAACAGTAAATTTAGAAATGTTAAAGAATTTAAAAATATTAGTTAACATTTAAAGATTCTACAAAATTTTAATGCTAAATCTTGAAATTTACTTGGAGAAGTCGTACTCTATAATAACGATCATAATTTGTCATTTCTTAACTTCCCATGGCAGAAATATAACGATAGATCAACATTGTTGCAGAACAGGAATGACCCCTTGTAAAAATATTTTAGTGCCTTAATACCACCAATGGATTATAGTGCATCATATACCTGAAAATATTCATAAAATTTTAAAGCATCCACCCTGTAGGACACGCAATGAATTTTCAAATTGTTTACAGATGAGATTGACGAATAAAAAAATCTAAAAAACTTCGAAAAGCTGAATCTATTACTGCTCCTTTTCTAATTGTATTATTTGTAAATTTGTTGCACAACATTTTTATCGTTAGAAATACCGTATTGCGGAAAGATTTGAGTGTTAAAGAATATTGCAGAATGCAAAATAATTTTCTGCCAAAGGGTTTTAACCTGAAAAAAATCCAAAAACCTGTTTGGATGACTGACAACACTATTTTAATGAAATTTAACAATAAGAAATAAACTGAATTCACATTCACACCTTAGTAATACATTTATGAAAAGTTGAATATAAGTTTTCAGAATTGTTTAGGAATTCCTTGTGCAAGTTTTGTCCGCGTATTTCAGAACATTTCATGTTTTAGCTATATTTAAATCTGTTTTCAAGTTTTCTTGTAAGAAATATTAAAAACTTTTATTTTTATAACTATTAAATAAATATCCATGTTTGATAAATGTTGTTGATACATATAGAATTGACGCTTTTTTATCATTTTATTATAAAAATCATGCATATCATATTTAAGACATTATATTCTAGACTCTATTTTAAAGTAATGATTAGATTATTTCGTCTACATTTTTCAGCATTGAAAGTAAAGCAGCTAATTTTATTATCGATGATTATTTGTATTAAGAATTGTAATCATATTGTTTTTCATGATTGACTTTGCAGGGATGTCAGATCTGCTCCAAATTGCTCCAAATAAGTATAAGGACCAATCTAACTATTGTGGCAGTCTGACTTTGGGATACATATTTTACCAATTTTCACATTTCTTCAGATAATTTCTTATATGGATTATTTCAAAATTGTTTTTGTAAATTTTTACTTAAAAAAAAAAATATATATATATATATATAACCTTTTTATTATATATATATATTACTGTTTAAAATGCCAAAATCTATTCCAAAGTGACAATTTGCTTGTAGTTTCATCACCAGGGGAGGGGGATCATACCCCCTTCCCCCAGGGATCCATCAGAAAACAGTGAAGTTCATAGAAATGATATTTGTATAAATATCATTTCTATGAACTTCAACAATACATTTTGTTACCCCCCCCACCCTAAAAAAAATTTAATCATGCTACTGCTTAAGAGGTGCTTCAAATCTTATTTAAATACTCTCACCACTGTGAATATATTTAAAAGAGAATTTAACCCCACATTGTGATATACTTTATACATCAGTGGTTTCCAAACTTTTAAACTTGGGATCATTTTGTAATTAAAAGAAAATTGCAGACCCCCTTGACATCCTAAATTAAAGTCTAAGACATATATATATCTTTAAAATACTAAATACAAATGAAAGTTAGATGTAATAAAATAGACATTTAGTTTGTAGTAAAGAGCGACATTAAGGTCAGAAATTAAAAATTATCAGCCCAGGAAATTCACATCAAGATGCATCTAAATATGAACATCGAAAAAGTTTAAGCTAGCAATGTTATGTTACTAATATATACACTATATATCAATACACTTTAATGTGCTACTTTTTAGATATTGGTGTAGCAATTTTTGATTCAATTAATAATAATTACTTTCAAGTTGTATTTCATTCTCACATCATCATTTACGGACTCCTTTAGACTTCGTCATGGACCTCACTTTGGAAACCACTGCCTTAGACCAGCTATTTTAAAATGTCACTTTGGAATTTAAATTATTTCCTTTATCTTTATCAAAAGACTCTTAGAATCAAGAGACCTAAAATTTCAAGAGTTCCCCCCCAAACTGATATTTTTATTATGTTAATATTTATAGAGAAACTTTAATATTGGTGGGAACATTAAAAGTTCGCATAAAATTGTAAATATAGCTGTTAGGAAAGCCATTTTAGTTATCTTAATATATTCTGATTTAGAAGTTATATGTTTGTATTAACTTTCTATTTTATTATTCTTTATATGTTTAATTAGCATATAAAATCTATATATGATAACTTTATATTTCAATTTAGTACTAACTGACACAAAATGTTCTCTAAACCTGGTTTGAATGTTATAAAAGTGTGTTTAAAAGACTTGGATTACACCACTTTCCTGAGGAGGACGATATCGCAGTCACAATGTGCTATCAGCAAAACTTGCCATACTTCAGCTCAAAGGTATGCAATATTTTTTCCACTTTCAAAATAGTTCGTTTATATTCAACAGCGACTCTTAATTAATAGATCCTGAAGTCTCTGGGATCTTCTCAACAGAGTTTAAGCTAAAAATTGTTGTTGAAACCCAGACCGTCCGACCTACCAGAAACGTGTAAGGTAACTGTTTGGACGGTCGGGAAGTGCCACCCAATTTAGACCGGAACCCAGTGGGGGAGGCATCCACAGGGACCGAACCCTCCTTCCCCTACCACCAACCTCTCGGAAGGACTTTCGGACCCACATGTTTAACGTGATCGTACTCCGCATGAACACGGCGGCAGTTTTGGCAGTGGCTGGAATCGAACCCGGGCCTACCGAGTGCAACTCCAGCGCGCTAACCAATGTGCTACCGCGCCCCCAAGCTAAAAATTGTGTAATAACACATATCTAAGTAAAGCATGTGAATTTGCAATAATGAACTTGTTCATGATGTAAATTGCGGTGCATTAGAATGGCAATTTTATTGCACTGCATTTTACTTTGTGAATAAGTTCATTAATAATATATATTTTAAGTTTTACAGTAGAAAGTTGATATACTATTATACTACCCCATTGGCATGGTTTTTCTCTGGGTGTAAAAAACTGCATAGTTGTCACAAATACAATATAATGGAAATGAAGATTTAATTACAATAAATATAAAATAATGGAAAAGAATATTTAGTTACAATAAAAAATGCAATAGCAGTATTTTCTCTTTGTTTATATATTAATAACTTAAATTTAAAAATATTTTGCATTTAAAAAAAATTTGATTTGTGTTTAATAATTGAATTTTTAAATCTTTTATTAAATTTCAATAATCTAAATTGTAATAATGATGTCACAGTCCAAGAGCTTAATAAAGACCGTAAGTAGACCATGGTATCAAATTCAATAAGTTGTGTATCAAAATTGTTAAATAAGCATCTGTTTTGACAGTAAATATTATAGAGATCAGTTTAATGCTTAAATTTATTATCTTTTCTAATTATGAAATTATATCTCCAAAAGAAATTTATTCACATAAGCTGTTTAGAACCTTAAATTGAGGATACTGGTGCTTTAAACAATTTTAACAATTAAAGGTTTTTCTATTCTCTAATGAAATATTCTTAATATACTTGGAAGAAGTATGTACTTTTCTTACTCATGATCTCGCATAATCTTAAAATTCTGTTAACATTTTCACATTGGCAATGAAATGTATCCCTAATTAGTAAAATATCTGTCTGTCTATATTCTATTTTACTTCTTTTTAAGAGCACCAGGGACATTTTCAGGTCACTGTTAGTCATAAGTGTCCATAGAACTTACCCAGGGGGAGGGGGGAGGGAATATGATGAAAGGGAAGGGAATATGGTGTACAATATCAGCTAGCTTGATGTCTACCTTTCTAACCTTGCACATCCAGGAGGGTGTCAGTACACTCTCCTTGCCACCCCCTATAGGCATCCATGCTGCTAGTATAGTCATATTTTACTGAAATGAAGTATCTTATTTTATAGAAAAACTCCCATTGCAGATAACAGGATCCATGGGTTGGTTTCATTCTTATTATTCACTTGTCAGCATGGTATGGCCGTTATCTGCAATGGCAGCAAGAAACTTAATGTAAACCACAATTTTTGCTACCATGGAGAATTTAAAACATTTTGCATTCCAAATTTTTGGGGATGACCCTTACAGATGGATTTTGTGATTAAGAACTGAGTCTTTGCGGCTTGATGTAGCCCAAGCTAAATTGTATAAGAATTTGATGCCAACTACGTGGAACAGAAGGACTAAAATTGTTAGTTCCCATGAAAGTTTGAAAAAATTGTGACTTTTATAGAAAGTTCTTTTCTGCCATTGCAGATAATGTCTATTACAGGCTAACGAGTGCATAAAAAGTATGAAACTGGTCCATGGATGCTATTATCTGCAGTGGGGATGTCTTTCAGATTTTTAAGAACTTGCCTTACTGGTGGGTTTCATGATTAGAATCTTATTTCTTTGAATATTTTATATTTTATTAAAGTTAAGTATCAAGTTGTCTTTTCTCAAAACGTTTTTTTCCATGTTTGCTGGCTTTGGTCTTTATTTTTAAACCCTATTGATTTGTTATTTATATAGTTTATAATTAGATAAATTTATATATAAGCCAATAAAATTATTTCTAATGTATTTGTAAATTAGTTCTCTATTTTTGGACCCCATTGTCATGGTATCAATATATAACGATTTAATGATTAAACTATTATTTCAAGTTATGACATCCGTGGATCAGTTTCACACTTTTTATGGACTCTTCAGTATGGAATAGCTGACACCTACAATTGTAAAAAGATTTTCCCATGATTTGTTCCAGTTTTGCTTGCCATACAACTGGCATCAAATTTATTAAAGATTAAGCCCAGATTGACTGCTCTAAATTTCAATAGTCAATTTCTTACTCACAGAAAGGAAGCATTCCTAAGTTGTACACCCAAGTAGTCAAAGGGTGCGGTAGTCCAGTAGTTAACGCTCAAGAATTGCACTCAGTAGGCCCGGATTCAATTCCCTCCGCTGCCAAATCTGCTGCTGTGATCATACTCCTCTGCCAAAACAAGCGGAGTACGATCACATTAAACATGTGGGTCCATATGTCCTTCCAAGAGATTAATAGTAGAGGGAAAAGGGTATGGTCCCTATGGATACCTTCCCACTGAGTTCCGGCCTAAATTGGGTGCCTTTTCCCGGCCATCCAAACAGTTACCTTACACCTTTCTGGTAAGGTAACTTCGGACACCTTTCTGGTCCGGCCATCCAAATAGTTACTCTTAGTCTACGGACGAGTCGGGTGGTCTGGGCTTTCGACACCTTTCTGGTAACCTTACACCTTTCTAGTTACCTTACACCTTTCTTACACCCTTCTTCCACTCTAATTCAATAAAATTTGCAATTGATAATAATATAGACATAATCTGCCTTCAAGAACCATATGTTGCACAGGAAAAATTTTTATCTACCCCCCCTGGTACCCTTCAATTTTCTTCCCTTTCTCAAAAAGCAGTTATATTAATTTTTAAAACCTCATTAACGGTTAATTTTAAATTTAAAACTACCTCGTCAATTTTTATAGATGTTCTGCTCCCTTCTGGAAAATTTTTTATCTATTGGAAGTCTTTATTTCCCTCCCCATGATGATTTTTCAACATTACTTTCTGAACTATCCCCCTATGACTTTTATAATTCTGATACCCTTCTCCTGGGGGACTTCAATGCCAGAGCAAGGATGTGGGGTTATAGTTTTACCGACCAAAGGGGTCTAGATCTCATCGATTTCTGCTTGAATAATAATCTACTGTTATGTAATGATCCTAGTTGTGGTCCAACATTCGTTTCCCATACCGGTGTAGGTTATCCTGATTTAACTTTATTAAATTTCTCCCTTTATGACTCTCTTCAGTGCTGGGAAGTCCTCTCGAGTGATTCACACAGTGATCATAAATTTATCCAAATAACTTTAAATGTAGCTCCCCTTTTAAAAGATTCCTTTTTTCTTAAAACTAAATACGGGATTGGAAAATTTATTTATAACTTTAAATTTCACCTTAAATTTTTACTTTCTCTTCTAGACAAAATAACTGATATTCCCTCTCTTGACAACTATTTTAAAACCTTTATTGATCTAACTCAAAATTGTGCCCTCTCTTTCATTAGAAAGAAAAAATCAAAAATTTCAAATTTCTCCTGGTGGAACAGACTTGTCCAAATTTCGTAATTTTGTTACCGCCCTCTCTAAAAGAATCAAATCACTCGAGAGGAATTCTGCCCCCCCAGATGAAATTTCAGCGGCTAAACTACTATTTAAACGTGACAGGGCGAAGTATAAGCAACTAATTAAAAAATCTCGTTTGGATTCCTGGAAAAAGTATTGTTCCAGCTGTAATCAAACTTTTGACTCACATTTCAAATTTTCATTTCAAAAATATAAAAAATTCAAAAATTTAAATCTTCACTTTCCTGACTCCCCCTCTCTCAATCATAATGACAAACTTAAATGTCTTTTGGATCACCATTTTAAAGAAGATTCAGACTTCCTCGGATTCCCTTCTCTTTCCGTGCCAGATGCTGGCTTGGGTACTGTCTCTGATATAGAGCTCCTCTTGGTCTTTAACAATTTAAAAATGGGCAAAGCTCCAGGACTTGATTTCCTTGACTTTGCCATTTGGAAACAACTTTTTAAAAATTTCCCCTCACTCATTTCAAAGTCTATTAACTTATGTTTTAAATTTTGTCATTTCCCCTCCTGCCTCAAAAATGCAAATATTTTATTTTTTAATAAACCGGGTAAAAACCCTTCCCTTTGTTCCTCCTTTCGACCTATTTCCCTCCTCCCAACTTTTGGCAAAATACTTGAAAAAATTTTTATACATAAACTCAACTTCTGGTTGTCGACTGAGGGGACTCTGCATCCCCTTCAGTTCGGATTTAGAGAACTCACCTGTTGTGAAGATGCTGCTCACAGGCTGATTGAATCTATAACAGTACACAAATCAAAAAATTTTGTTTCGTTAACCACCGTGGGCATCTGCGGGGCTTTTGATAGCCTTAACTGGAGTATCTTACCTCAAACTTTATCAAACATAAACCTACCGCCAACTTTTCAATCTTTTATATATTCCTACTTAAGCAACAGACAAATTTCTTTTACCGATAATTCTATTACACTTAATAAAACAATATCTATGGGTGCTCCACAGGGTTCGGTTATCTCCCCTACCCTGTGGAGCATTTATTTTAATGACATCCTCAAACTTAATAATAACCTTTTTCATATCCAAGCCTTCGCAGATGATCTTGCGGTGGTTACTTACGGTGTCAATCTGATGACCCTTCGTAACAATACAAATAACCTGCTAAATCTGGTTTCCTCCTCCCTTTCAAATCTTAAACTTACGATCTCTCCTGATAAATGTAGAGCCATAATTTTTAACAAAAAAACAGATCTAAAATTCGTAATAGGCCCTCTTTTAAAATTTTGAACTATAAAATTCCTACCTCCCGTTCTCTTATCTTCCTAGGAATAACAATAGATGATAATCTCAAATGGAGTACACATATATTTAACCTAAAGGAGAAATGTTATAAGATTGCCAACACCTTTGGGCAGGTGTCTGGCAATAATTGGGGTGTAGACAAATCCTTTTTTAAAATCTGGTACCTATCGGTAATTGAAAAGTCTTTAATTTATGGTGCGGGAATCTGGGGTCAAGCATTGACGGGGGATCAGGTCAAAAAACTTCTCTCCCTTCAAAGGGTTTTTCTTTTAAAAATTTCTTCTGGTTTTCGGACCACTTCTAACATTTCTCTTTACTCCATTACTGGTATCCCCCCTATCCATATAGTAATTAACACCAACTATATAAAATATGCTTTTTGGAAACATCGTTTAAATCTCTTCTCTAATTTGCCCGTCCCGGACCCTTCCCTTTTCGACTCAAACTGCCCGGTTTCTACTATCCCTCCTTCTAATCGTATTGCTAATCTTGTCCCCCTCCCTCCCTCCTCTTTTTCTAAATTCAATGTTTATACAGATGGCTCTTCCATTGATGGAAACACTGGTTTTGCTGTCTGTATATTCAATCATGATACGCTTCAAGAAACATTCACTTTTAAACTAGCTAATGGGAACACAGTTTTTCAGACAGAAATTGCCGCCATTAATTTTGCTATTAATTGGGCCTCAACTAATAATACTAAGATTAATATTTTCACAGATAGTTTTTCTTCTCTTTCGGCTCTAAATTCCATTAAAAATAAATCCTCTTATCTTTCAAAAATTAAACTTAATGCTTTAGCAAACAAAAATCTTATTAATATTCGTTGGGTTAAGGCCCACTCTGATATCTTGGGAAATGAGACTGCGGATAAGTACGCCAAACTTGCTACCTCCTCGGGTTCTCCCTTTTCCCTTCCCTTCCCTTCCCTTCCCGTTTTCCCTCCTTAAAAAATTTTGTAAACAAAATATTTCTCATCATTGGCAAATCTTTCTTAACTCTTATATTTCCCCCCGGACTCACGATCCGGCCCGGATTTCTTCCTTCCTCCCTCTGGTCGATTCCTTCCTCCCTCCAAATTACTAACAAATATTTAATATATTTTTTAACTGGGCATGGCCCATTTCTAGATTATCTCCATTATTTTAAACATAAATCCACCTCTTGTTGCACCTGCGGTTCTTTCGGCGATGCCGACCATTTTGTTTTTTCTTGTCCCCATACAAAAAATTTTCAGCTTACAAAACCCTCCCCTGCCAATTGCGCAGCCTGGTTCTCGAGAGTCAGTTCAAATAAATCTTCTATAGATAAAATTAAAAACTGTGTTCTCATTGCTAGAGACATCTCTAATCAAATTTCCTGATCAGCTTGTGAGCCTCTCCCTTTTCCCCCTTTTGGTCGGTGGTCCCCTGTTGTCCCTGGAGGTGTTACCCTCTCTTTGTATGGTTGCCTTGTTTTGTCTGTGTTTTGTTTTTGTCTTTGTTTTGTCTGTGTTTTGATTGTGCCCCGTTTGTTGCTGTTTGTCTTGGTTTTGTTTTTGTTTTTGTCTTCGTTGTTGTTTTTGTTGTATTATTTCTCATTGTGCACCAGTTGAAGTAACAATCGTTCAAGAATTATTGTAATCCGTTTTAATGTGTCTTTCACTGTTTAAACTTTATATTGTTTCAAAATGTGAAACATATTATGTAAACTCTCCTGTAAATTTTTGATTCTCAAAATAAACGCTGCTGGACCGTTGGACGAAAGCCATGGAAGTTGGGAGTTGGTTTCGGCTAACTCCTTCCCGGCCGTCCAAATGGATGCTCAAGTCCTTGTTGACGAGCCGGACGGCCTGGGTTTTCAACACCTTTCTGGTAGGTCAGACGGTCTGCGTCTCAATAAGAACACAAGTAGTCACAAAGTAGTATGAAATCTAGGGACTTGACTATTGTGGCCTCATACTGCTTGACCTCAATTTTTATGAAATTTGATGCTGGCTGTGTGGTAAGACTGAATTTGTCAGTCTTCATAAAAATTTGCAAAACAGCAAGGTTTTTGTTGCCATTGCAGATATTAATTTTCCCATGTTGAAGGTCACATAAAAAACACGAAACTGGTCCATAGATCTGCAATAGTCCTTGCTTTGGGAATGGCCCCTTTAGGTTATTTCTGCGAGTATAAAAATTTTAGTTAATTAAATAATTAGTTTATTTGTAAAATGGTGTTGCTACTGCAATATTTTTTTACACAAATGGCAGGATTTTTATACTTTTTTCAAGTGCCATTTTCAAAGATTAAAAAAAATTAAATTAATGTATTTTATATGGCTGTTATGCTATCTGCATTTGCATACATAATATGTTTTAAAGTACTTGGGATACTAAAAGAAAATGATAAATTGTGCAAGGTAATCAAAAATTTAAATCAGTTGCATTATTTTGTAAATCAAAAATTTAAATCAGTTTCTTATTTTTTGTTTTGTCATTTCTCATAATTTGAGCTCATTAACAACTCTGATTCTGACATTTTTAGTTATTTCATTTTCAATTTTAAATATAAAATTTAATTTTGTATTTCTATTTATATTGTTGACATTTCTTTTAGTTTGAAATATAAATCTAAAATTATTGATGGAAAGAAAATTGCTACTCAAATTCAAACTGAAATCAAGTATGACATTCAAAAGTGGCTGGCTAAAGGCAATCGAGGTCCTCATCTGAGTGTGCTTCTTGTAGGAGACAATCCAGCCAGTGCTGTTTATGTGAACAATAAGTTGAAAGCAGCCCAGAAGACAGGTAATTCTTAAAGTGTTAAAATCAGTTTTTTAGGAAACATTTTTTTACAAATGATATTGGCATAACAGATTCTGGTGGGCCCTGCCGCAAGATGTAATTTCAGACCCCCCCCAATATTTCTGTGAGCAATTTTCAGTTCCCTTTTATGCTTTCACAGGCCCCTCTGCATTGCAGGCCTGGATGTTATGCCACTGTATCTGTATTTAAGCTCTGATGATTTTTCTGTCCTCAGTGAGTTCTTACGAACTAGTCATCTAATTTATAATGTTTTTCATTAATATGCCCCAGCTTGTAGATTTTCTACATATTTTTTACTAGCTCAAAAATGCAATCAAATTTTAAGTAAGGCATGTGCCTTTCTTTCCTCTCAAGTATCAGGCCTTGTACTGCTGATCATCAAATTCATCATTTGTGATACGAAAAATTTGAGTGGCTCCTTTTTTACAAGTGGCAAAACTTGGTGACTAAAAAAGACCTTGATTTTTTTTTTTTTGCCCCAACACTCCCATACAAAGCTATTTTTTTAAATGTTTTATCAACTACACAAAGCAAATTAATGTAGTTTTAAAATAGTTTCAGAATATTGCAGGAAAAATATGTTTTTTTTTATAAAGAAAAAACAGTAAATATAATAAAAAATTATAAAGTAAAATATGTTGCTACTAATTTTATATAGTAGCTACTAAAAAATAAAAGTGGCTAATTTGTGGCTAAAGAAAAAAACCAATTTGTGACCAATTTTTATGATTTTATTTTTAAACTAAAGACAATAACTTGTAGATTATGATGGCCACTTTACTTAGCTTGAGAGCTCAATCAAATTTGAATTATAACTATTTATTGAATTCATTTGTTCAGAGTATGGTTTCAGAATCTACAGGTCAGTTTTCATGATTTTATTTTTAAATAAAATAAACATTTCATTATATATAAATGAGATGTATATTTAACTAAACCTGTTTGCTTACTCTGTATATTTACCTAAACTTAATTTGAAAAATTATATTTGTTTTATTATTTCTCATTCTAAAGATTATTGTTTTTAAAAAATACATATAGTAGTACTTGGTGGGGTATTTATCGGTTATAGGGATCATGGGTTACCGACTACTTTTCCGAGTTATCGCCAATATGAACTTTGGCGATATAATCCGATATAAGAAATTCACCAGAAACACAATGATTACAATTTAATATATAATGGGGTTTGATCAACTTTACTTAACAAAAAAATATTGTGTTACATTGAAATTTGTGGCGGCCCAGACTCAGCTATTGCCGTTAAAATGTCATTAAATTTATCACTACCAGTAACTCTTTGCCACATAAATTCTGCGAGATATGAGTCCAAGTGCTGTCTCGTAGTGTCTCTATGCTTTTTGTTACACCATTTCGCAGATCCCCACAGTCTCCATGGTCTGTGTATGAGTCCTGGTTTCAGGATCCACGAAGTTATACCGATGGTTTACTTTCAAATGTTGAAAGCCGGTGTAAGCCACGAAATATGAAAATATCGCCACCTATTTATAATATCATCAACTGGTATAAACCAGAATTTGGCGTGGTCGTTACGTGTTGCCTTGTTTAGCTTCATGTTAGCTGAGTTTGGGTTACCACAAATTTCAATGTAACACAATTGTTAAGTAGAGGTAATCAAATTATATATTAAATTGTAATCATTGTGTTTGTAGTGAATTTCTTGCTATCACCAATGTTCGTGTTGACGACAACTCGTAAAAGTAGTCGGTAACCCATGGCCCCTATAACCGATAAGTACCCTTGGGGGATATAATTATGGTTTGTATAAGACCATGATATAATATGCATTTATTTTCACTTTAAATTCTGTTAGACATTACTATATTTTAAACATTTAGTGAACTCAGCTCATAAACATTTAGTCTAAGTAGATTAAATAATTGTAATTATATAAAAACTTTTTAATTGATTTAAATAATTGTTAATGCATGCAAATTTATTCATCTTGTAGTATGTCATCTTTTTTTACAATGTTTATCCGCTGTTTGCAAAAATACATTTCTTAAATAAAACTTTTTATCAAAGTATAAAATAAGAAAACTAGTATACACTATTAAAACTTGTTCAACCACCTTAGTATGTATGTATGTATTTTTGTAAACATATCGATTTAAAGCAGTAATTTTTATCCTACAATGATGCAGATTTTTTTAAATACCCAAAGCGTTCGAAAAATAATCTGATAACAATATATGTATTGTGCATACATATTAGGTTAGCACAGCATTTCATTGTTAAAGTGAGCTATGGGGTTACATAACAGGTGCATATATTGCCCATATACCCGGTAGCAGAAATTGTGAGACGGGAGAGGACGTCACAGATTTTTCAGCAGGCTGCAGATTATTTTACAAAAAAACTGATTGAAAAAAATTAATCTTTGAATCTGATTTGCCAAAAACAGAAAGAAAATAAATGTGTTTGTGAGCGACCTTTTTCTTTGATCCCTCTTCTAACTTTTTGACCACTTATACTCCTTTCTTTTCCCGCCCCCACCTCCTCTTAAAAGCCACAAACATCTGTTGCGAAGTGGATGGTTCCAATGCTATGGAGGGGCTTGGTTATGAAATGGTAACACTGTATAAAAAGACTGAATGATGTTACAACAAAATTACCCATATTTGTTACATTTTTTGTAAACACAATTTCAATTCCTGTCTCTGAAGTGATATGTGAAAGTTGGGGATCTGTCATTGACAAAGCAATTTGCGAATGAGAAGTAATGATGGAAACGATATTCAAATTGGGATAATTGATAAAAGAGTTTTTATCCTTCTTAATAGGCCTCCATCTGGTTATGCAGTAACCAGAAAATTTTTGAAAGCTACTTCAGTTTTGATGTTTGGAAGTTCCTTTCATAAGCACTTTTCTGGAACCACTACATCTAAAATTATGGATAAAAGTATCATGTGTTGTTTCCAAAATTATCAATAATGCAGATTGTTTACCTTGTTTTATGTAAAAAGTGGAATTATATACTTATTGTATCTGTAATCTGGGTACTTATCCTAAACAATCTTTCTTATTTTGAAATGTTTAATTTTATTGAAAGCAATGCATAATTTACTTTTATTTCTTTAAAATAAAATTACATAATTATAATACCTGTGTTTGTGTATTTAACAAAAACAGTCTTGATTATTTTGAAATGTTTAATTTTACTGAAAACAATATATGATTATTTTCTTAAAATAATATGAAATTTAAAAAAATTAAGATACAATAATATTAAATATTTTAGTTTTAATATTTATTATATTTTGTCAAATTTCTGTGTTTATGTAAAACTGAGAAATTTTTGACAAAATGACGTATAAGGTGCCTGTGTATTTTATGCAAACTTAAAAAAAAAATTTTTTTTGCTGCAGATTATTTTCAAATACTCAAATCAGTGTCTCAGACTGGCAGAAAAGTTTCTGTTACTAGGCTCATATAGCATTCACTTATTAGAGAGTGACAGCAGTGTGCATACATTGCTACAGGGCTTAACAGGCAACAAAGTTGTTTATTTTTAGTTCATTTTCAGATATATCAAGTTTAATAAGAATGATTGGTAAAGAAGTCCACATGATTATATTAGTGACCAATTGCTGCAGCCACTTCAGCTAGTATTTAATATTTAGCAACAATAAAACTATGTTATTTACAAATGCCGGTCATTTGGCCACTAGACTATTAGACAGCGAGCTCTCCAGTATTTTTCAATGATTGAATTAAAAGTTACTTGTGCAGGGCACTCGTCCAAATGTTTTCCAGACATAGGCTGTCCTAAATCACATAAAATATAATCCGGGGAAGCAAGTCCAATTCAATGGAAATGAGCCCTGAGACAGTCATGACCAATTAGAAGTCTGAACCTGGCAACTGCTTCTTATTGAGAAGTCTCTGGAATGACACAATGAAACTATTAAGCCATGAGAAATCCACAAACAAAACACTATTGAATACTAAAATGATTTGCGCTGACTCCTTCTGAAAAATATCAATGTTAGGCTCTAGACCTGAAAACAGATACTTGCTACAAGTCGATTAAACAGTGTAATTTGGATATTACATGAAACAACCGCCACCACTCCTCCCCTTCCCCCCATTTTGTTTTAATCAAAAAACTGCCTAGGAATTTACTAACTTTCTAGGCAGCATTTCTTTCCTTCTTAATTCTAATCTCTTATATTTATATATATTACATATTAAATATGTATAACCATACTTATTGATTTTTCAAAAACTCCATGACAGAGTGGCCAATAAATTAAAACTATTTACTGCTACTAAGCAAAAAATTGAATTTTCAGGTCTATCTGGTTCACATGATTACTTTCTCCTGGCTTTCTGCCATCTGATATCCTGAAGCTTACTTTTACCATAAACATATTGCTGATATCCAGGGAAATCTATGAATCATTCTCGTCTGAAGCATTGCTTGCATCACTCATATGCATATGAGTCAGGTATTTAGATAAAATATTAAAAAAAAAATACGCTAAAACTTTTCTCAGTTTTAGAACCACAATTTTTTATTTTGATATCAGCAGAATTTATAATTGCCAATATTTTCACAAAGTTCTATTTTTCTATTGTCAAATTAAAATGTTTTTGAAAAATATGGCAATGGCAATCAGCAGTGCAACCTATGCTATGTCATGTATTGGGTCATTTTTAAATTCAAGAATTCAATTAGTACCTAAGGGAAAACTGACACTGAATGTTATACAAAGAAAAGTTATTTGATGAATAAATTACTCACTTTCATTTATAAAATATTTGCAATAGGCTCATTTAGTTATTTATTTAATTTATAATTAGATTACAATTATACTTTTTGTGCATTTTTGACATACATTCTACAAAATCATCAGTATTTTACAATGCTCATCAACACAAATGTTGGCATACATTTATAAATCATCAATATTTTAGTAATTCTCATCAGCACTTTTAAAAATGTAAATTTAACAGTTATTATTTTCAATCAGTTAAGCATGTATCATTTTGTCCATGCATCTGCTTAATGTAACCTCATATTAGTATATTCTTTGTCGGCCTTTATGCAGCAGTGCATTTTTTTCATGCAACACAAATTTTTGACTTTTATATCAGAATCTGTAACTATGACTGGAGATGAATTTCTAAAGTACACACATAATTAAATATGAATAAATATATCAACATAAAATTTTGTTTGCAATGATAAAAAATTAAATGCACAATCAGTTTTAATATAAAAAATTTTTTTTACATTATTTCTATATCATACCCTGTGTATAATACAACTGTGACACTTGCATATTCTGTTTTAGGACATTTAGGAGTCCAGTTGTAAAATATAGATTGAGTTGTAATTTTTAATACACAAACAAATGTTATTAAATTTTACTGCTGAATCTAATTGCAAAAATAATTAACATTTATTGTTAAATCTTCTATATTCTGTTTTAGGACATTTAGGAGCCAGCTGTAAAAAATTGGTTTAGCTGTGATTTTTAATACACAAACATATTTTATTAAATTTAATTGCCAAATCTAACGTACAGCAAAAATAATTATTGTTTATTGTTAAGTCTTGTTTATTGTTGAAGGTATTCCAGTTGAATGAACATTAGGGATAGATGCAAGTGAATTACTATATAAGATTATCCATAGCTTTTACTATGCATATTTAACCCATTTCTTAAATCTCCAGGTATATCAAGTGAGACTATTTATCGTCCGGGCAAAACATCTGAAGAAGAGGTCCTGGACATAATACGAGATCTCAATGATAATTCTGGTGTGGATGGCATCCTCGTTCAACTCCCCTTGCCTAATCACATGAATGAGAGAAGAGTGTGCAATGCCATTGCTCCTCACAAGGATGTAGATGGATTTCATGTTGTTAATGTGGGCCGCTTCTGCTTAGATATGAAATCTCTCATTCCCTGTACACCTTTGGGGATCATGGAATTACTTCGGAGAAGTGGTATGTGTAATTTCTTTGTTGTAGATGTTTACTATGCTTAATTTTCAATAGAAATAATCGAGGGAAATTAATGTTAAATCCGTAGTATAATCCATCTTCAAAATATATTAAAAAGAAGTACTCAATTTAACATTCATCACAGTCAGCTTGGCATGGGTGAATTGTGATGGGGGTTTTGACTCTTATTTATGTATATTGAAGAATTTTTTCCCCACTCATCAGGGGTCCCTATCATCAGGTTTCCCACTCATCAATGGACCTATTTTCCACTGGAGCCATTAGAGATCAATGTCAACACAGGCATGACTGTTCATAAGCTCGATGCAAGCATTGAGATGATTAGTGACCACAAAATTGCTTAAAGCAGGGATTTCAGAATATTTCTGGTATAGTACAGGATTTCAACAATCCTTAAAAGTTATTTAAAGGGCCTAAGTTTTTCATACATATTTTCAAGATCTTGAAAATGCTTGGAGGTCCTTAAAAGGACTGAATTTTTGCCTGCATTAAAAATATAGGATTCTTGCCTTCTATTAAAATTTTTGTGAAACATTAATATCCTGGGATTTTCGTGTTCTGCTTTGAGATATTTACAACACATATTGCAATCATACCTTGAGAGAAAAGAGGTACGCAGTACTTCTCTAATAGCCAATATTTCAGATCAAAATACCAAACAGTGACCTGGGTTTCTTATTTTAAGATTAATGAATACGTCAGAGTCTTGATAAAAATGCCACTGTATGTTCTACCAGCTGCTTACTGTATTACTAAATTGGTTGTGGTATTGGATGATAGAAAAAGTGTTGCATATACAATAAAGTCTTGCATAATGCAATTTTAGCTATAATACTCACAACTAATTAATTTTTAAATAAAAATAGTCTTGCACCAAACCTGCATGCATATAATACACATAATTCAACTAAACTTTTCTTTTATTCTCTGTTAATTTTTCACTTTTTTAAAAAGGATCGCTAATATAAATAATTGTTACTTTTTAGTTTTAAGAGTCAGCAATTTTCAATAAGAAAGTGCTCAACTGATCATCCATTGCTTGTAAACCACGGTTTCGTAATCATAAACATTTGCTGTTCATCAACACCGTTCATGTGATTAGTGATATGATCAGTGAGCAAAAATCTCCTTATTGATCATCCCATCACCTGTACAATTTATTATAACTGGCCACGTATTCTTTTTAGAAATAGTTACTCTTCATACCATAGATTTTACTTACTTTGGATAACAATAATTGACTAAAATAGTTTTTTTCTTTTCCAGATAAGTGACTTTATTTGGTATTCAAATTGTTTTAGTTCATTTGTATCACAGTTAATATCACAATACAAAAATGCCTGTAGTGTGAGTTACCACTCGACTTTTCAATGCAGTCATATTCCAGATTGCTTCGATACGTTTGTAACAAACTCTATCATTAGTACAATCTTTTATTTTTGTACCAATCTTGTATGAAAAAAATAACCTTTTTTGGGAGGATGACAATGAAATTGCAAAGAAAACTCTAGTCAAAAATTGTCTATGACTGTATGTTACTTTCTGGAAGAATCATTTCCAATTTTAAATCGGTCGAAAATTGGCCAAGATATCCTGACAACTGATTTGTAAATTTTTCTTTAGATAAATGAAGTTTCGAGAACACAGCCTCGAGCTTTTCAATTTGTGTCTGCATATTCACTGTATTTTAGCCATCTTCGGTCGCATATAATTTTCATGGACCACTAAAAAAGTATTTTGCAAATCCGTAATTGAAAAATATTTTAGTGCAATTCATCTTTTACATTACAGTAGAAGTTCGATATAGTGCGGTTGTCGGGGTACATACTTCATTTCTGCGTTATTGTTATAACTTAACTACAGTATATGAGACTTCACTTTATTTATTTTATTTTTTTCTGGGGACATACTCTTTGCCATGTTATATCCGGATCTGCAGTATATCGAATCGTACTGTATCAGGCTTCTTTTATATTTCATAAAATCTATGAAAATTTTAGAGAACTACTTAATTTTGACAAATTTTACTTACTGATGTTTCACAAAAGTATATCTGAATAGGTATTTATTCTTTTCTTAACATTTGTTGCACCAGTAATGTGTGTTTAAATACTCAACACACATTATTGGTGCAACAAATAAGTCAACAAATTAAATGATTATTATTTTGTAGCATTCAACAAAATTTAGTGAGCAATATAGCCAATTATGCATCTTATTCATAGAAGCTATAAATTGTATACAACTCTGCTGTAAAATGACTTACCTATTTTTTGTTTTTCCATAGTAATTTTATATGATAAAATCTATCTTTTAGGGATAGAAACATTTGGCAAAAATGCTGTTGTATGCGGCAGGTCCAAAAATGTAGGGATGCCAATGGCTATGTTACTTCATGCTGATGGAATTGGAGAAACTAAAGCAGGTATAATTTTCAAAACTTATGAATGGCAATTTGAAAATGTTTCTCATAATGTTATTGTTATTATTTCATAGTTTACTGTTTGAGTGATAGAATGACTTGAAATACTTTAATATCCTTTGGAAACAGCCTTTGGAAATGTTCTTTTGTCCCAGTATTTTTCTATTGTAGTTGAAACTAGTTCAATAAGTAGTTAAAATTATATATGTTAATTGGACTGGAATTTAAAAAAAAAAATAGTTTTATTCAAAATGTGTTAAAAATGTAAATGAAAAATAATATGTATATTGTAGCACAAAAGTGCTCTTTCTCCCTCCCCCCCCCCCCCTCCCCCAGATTTTAAAATTGTACAATATTCGTAAAGTGAAAGATTAATTTGGCTTTCTTGTCTCTTTTGAAACATGAAAAACTGTGAAAAATGTGACATCTTTTAGGGGTGTGTTGTGAAAAAGAGCTTTAAATATGAGGTGTACATTTATTTAACTAAAAATATTTAAATTTTTCTTAAAATTGTATTTGACTTTTTATCTTTTGTAAATGTGCATATAAAAATGTTATGAATAAAAAAAAATACTGCTGAATTTATTGAAGGAAAAGAAAAGCACTTTTAATTCTGAGAATATATCTGTGGGTTGTGTTTTACTGCATATTAAGTAAAGTGACTAAACACTACTTAATAAACTGATTTACCAATAAAAGCTAGCATATCTTTAAAAAATTATACATCTGTGTCTAGTCTGTGATAAGTCATGTTCATATATAAACAAACTTTTAACCCTATTGTCATTTCAAACCTTTCAAAGTGATGGCACAGAAAAAAAAATTCTTGTGTAGGCATATGACTATATTTAGAAACCAAAATTGCTATCTAATTTCAATTAATATAAAATCTCTTGTTTTTATATTAATTGATATTAGATATATTAGCTTTATAATACAAAATAATGTACAAGATTAATATTGATTTAAAATTACATTGATTTTCAGTTTTTCATTGGTCTTTTATCACCTGACAACTTGGCATATTTTTGAAATGTGAATTCTCCAAAATTCCACAAAAAAACTACAATAATATGCAGGACAGATTTAAATTTAGATAAGAATGTACTTCAAAAAGTTTGTCAACTTAAATGTAATTACTAAAAGATACAGCAATAAAAAATAAAACATTCTCTAAGTATATATTTACAAAGTAGCTAGTGAAAAAAGACTAATAAAATTGGGATTGAACAAAGTGTGTTTTCACCTTGAAAGTCAAATTCTGACAATAAAGTACAAAATAAAACATAAATGCCTCTTTGCACCTGATGTCCTGATGTTGGTATTACTCAACAACTGAAAAAATGGACACTTCAGTATTTGTCCTAAATAAGTATTTTAAAATGATTTATCCTAACTATAAGACTTATTGTATTCATTTCCTGTAATACAGAATTTCACATAATGCAAGCATTTAAATGATATTGTTAAGCATATTATTATTATTTTTTTTAATTTCACTCTTATATTTCACAGCAATATAAATAAAAAAGGATTGTGCCTATTTTAGAGGATTTAAAGCAAAATTTAATCAAGCACCAGGGAAATGCCCAAGTCACCTAACTGCCAAATTTAATGAATAATTCTTTGAACTACACTGAATGCATCGTTTTGCACTGGCAAATATACCTTGATATATTGCACTAAAACTAATCTAATAGAAAATGTACCTGACATTGCCCGGGATTTTAGATGTGTGGTCATGGCATAGCCATATGGGCACCCACATAATAGTTTTTATTTTATTTTTGTTGTAAGAGAGCTGTTGTTAAAACATTATTTGGTTTTCAGGAATTTGCTCCGAGTTCCAGTGTAGTATTTATCAGTTTACATTTTAAATCCTAGTCAGCGTTGTGTACATTTTCTAGTCATAAATATTTATCAGCAAAACAATGTTATGTAACAATACAAAACTATACTGTGTATAATATTCAAATTTAAAAATCATGAGTATTTATCAGAAAAATGAAAAAAATAATGTTCTTTCATAAAACCTCACATTGCGAACATAAAACAATGCTCAGTGAGATAGATTATTGCAAAACAATGCTGCTATATAAACAAAAGCATATTCAATATAACTTATCTGTAGTAGAATACTTGATTATATGTACTCAAAAACATACAAAAAAAGAAAAAAAGTATAAAATCTCACATCATGAAAACAAAACAATGTTCAATAAAATTCTTTAAATAATACTTTAATAAAAGAAATGTATTCTTAAGAGCAATAAGTAATATAAACATACACACACACCCATTTAATATAACTTATTTGTAGTAGAATACTTAATCACATCTGAATCTTATTAAGGACTGCACAGGAATGAATCAAGGCAGAGGCAAACTCCTTAGTTTAAGAGCATACACAGTTACATCTTAAAGAGATCCGGACCTCCAGTTTTCAATTAGTTTGAATCACATGATGTGGTAGGGAACTCATTTTTTGATCATAGAGAAATACCATTATACCTCAGAAAAATGCACTATATTGCTAATAGATGGCATTAGTTGTCAAAAGTAAAAGGGTCTGCAAATCAGTGTAGACCGTCAATGAAGACTATACTATTTGAAGACTTTGTTGGCTTAAAATATTTTTAATTAATCAGCTGATGTGTTTATTTTATTTATTTATTTATTTTGTGTGTATGTGTGTGGTCTGTGATATATTTAGGAGCTTAAAATATCAAATATTAGGAATTAAAATATCAATGTTGGATGGCATGTCAAATTTTATATATCGTAATATAGAAATGGGAGATTTAAAATGCACAAAATGTATATATTTTTTAAGTATTCATTAAAATTTCTTTATTCATAAAATGAATTTCATTCAAAGCTTGTTTGGAAGATAATTTTTCTATCTTTCCTATTAGATTGCATTGGATTGCACCTTTCCTATTGGATGGCATATCAAATTTTATATATCATAATATAAAAATGGGAGATTTAAAATGCACAAATAGTATATTATATTTTTTAAGTATTCATTAAAATTTCTGTATTCATCAAATGAACTTCATTCAAAGTTTGTTTGAAAGAGAATTTTTCTAACTTTCCTATTGTGTCAAGATGGAAACTTTGATAATTTTTTAAGTCACTAAGGGATCAATTTTAGTAAATATCAGGCTAAAACATAGAATATTGAAATTTGAAAGAAGAATGGGCAGTTGCACCTATTAAGGTCATGAAGAACCTATGTACCAAATTTCATGGCCGTATGACGCTTAGACTTGCCACTACAGACTACACACACACATACACATGCAGGTGTCTTCCTTTATAATTTTAGAAAAGATGATGTCTGTCTGTGTTGTCTGCAGCAAAAAATCAAAGTGTCATATGGCCTTGAAATTCAGTACAGATGTACCTCGCCTTCCGAGGAAAAATGCCTTGTCAATATATTTTTTAAATTTCGAATTAGTTTAAAATTTGAATAGAATAGAAATGTATACCTGTACTAATAGTCTCAAGTTTCTAGATTCAGGTCTCAGATTCAAGAATGTGCCATCTATACTTCACTTGAAGATGAAAACGTGGTGTTTTGGGTATTTTTATGTTGAAACAGCATTAATTTAAAAATATGCTGATTAATGTTTTTGGTTTCAAGAATTTACTGATATTTTGATTGCTATTTCAGATGGAATTAAAATTCTAATTAGTTTATTTTGCATATTTTCATCATAATTAGTTGTATTTGTCATATTTCATTGTCATCAGAAAGCGCACTTAATTCTTTTTCTAATGTTGCAAAAGGTAACATCCTTTTTTTAACTCACTCAGAAAATAAATTCTTATTGTGTTATCTTTAAAACTAATCGAGAATTTAAAAAAAATTTTGGATTAATGTAAAAGTTATGAATTTAATGATGGTGCCATCTATAGTGCTATTTGAAGATGAAATCATTGTAGTTCGATTTTAAAGAGACCATTTGGTTCCTTAAAGGTAAAACAGGTCAAAGAAATTTTTTTTCAAAAGGCTTTGAACAGTATCTTATCAATAGATGAATTTTCTTGAATCTTTAAAAAATATATACATTTTGTATTTCAAAGACATAATTGATTTTAAGATTCCAATGCAGAAATATTGACTAACAATCTGTATAATTTAACAGGTGTTTAATTGAATATTACACACTGCTCTGAACAAATTGTTCCTGTACAGTTAATAAATTATAAAAGTCATCAATGCATTGTAAAATTATTTGTTTTATTGTTTATTTCACTGCAATTTATTTCTTCGGCACATTCATATTGCAACAGAATACAGTTTGCATGCATTTTGTACATGCACTCTTTATTTTGCAATTCCTTCTAAATTTCAAAAGTTGATTGCATATGTTCGAAGATGTTCTGGTTTGATTTTTTATTATTAAATGATTTATATTGATAATGATTATAATTACATTTGCTGTATAATTTGTAAAATTGTTTACAATTTTGGTGGTTTTATCCAATATTTATTGATGAAACTTAGCTTTTAATTTAGATGTTTCCTGGAATTAAAAGCAGGGAGACATGTATCTAATATCAACCCGGTCACCTTTTTAAAAATTTAAATTATGATTTCTATTAATTCCTTTTTTGAATTTTGGGCAATGTAGAGTATATTTTGTAGTTAATTCATAAGACTAATAAAACTTCCTTTCAAGCAACATCTAACACAAAATCAATGTTGCCAATTGATTTTGAAAGCAAGAAACAACCTTCTTCATCAAAATCCTTCACCCATCAAAGCCGAACAGTAGTTGCTGATCTTGCTTTGACAAATGAAGTTTGTGCTTCTTGCTTGTTCTGCTGAGAAAGGCTATCCAATATTCATTGGATTATGCCTTTAAAACCAATTCCTCCTAATGCCTTTAAAACCAATTGGCACTATGCATTTTGTGTTAGATACTGTGTTTTATTTATATTAGTAGCAGTTTAAGCTGTACATATTAATTGATTCATGTCCTAGAATGCTCAGATTGTGTAAATTCATTGAAAATTGGATTTTAAATTTTTAAGCTTGTTACAATTTTTTCTTATACACATAATACAGTGAAAATATGGAAAACCTATATTCTTATTTTATTTTTAACACTTTCCAACATAGTTAAAAAGTGTTTATGACTTTGGTCATTCTGTCTCTCTGTCCGTTTGCATAATAACTGCGGTAAAAATGACTTTGGCAAATTTTTTCAAAATGAAATTTTATTATGTTGTTCAGACTGTCAGTTGGACATATGGGAATGTAAATGAATAATATCACCCAATTAGTTTTGGATTGAACCCAGGTTGAAAAAAGTGAAATATATTGAACCCTATGGGACCTAATTTTTTAAGCATTTTTTAAGTGAAGTTAACATTTGCAAATTGCTTTGAAAATTTTAGAAAATATTCAAAATACCCCATAAAAAATATAAAAAAAATTGAACAAAATATGTATGGTAGTTTCTTAAATAAAAATGATAATTACACCCATATTATATGAAGAGATCACGTGACCCACTTCAGAATAAAATATGGCATCCATCTTTTTTCCCAATGTCAAAATCGTGATTTTAAACGTTCTTTTAAATTTATATTTGTGTTACATTTATCCTAAAACTGCTTTATTTTTGCATATTTTCTGTGCATGTATATTCTGCACCAATGCAATTAAAATATTTTATAGTTTAAAGATCATCCAACTTGGATTATTTCTACAACGGAGCCTAATTTTAACAATTTTAACGTAATCAGAATGTAAACAGATCAAGCTATAAAATGAGTTGTATAAGAATTACTGAATTTTTTTAATACAAAATTATTTAACTCTGGAGTCTGGAATATAGGAATGATATGAATGAAATTTTCAGTCATTTTACATAGAGAAGCATACGATTTTATAGCATTGCCTTTTTCAAAGAAGTTTTAAGTATGGAGTTAGATAGTACTTTACCTCCATAGTTCTAAATTTTCAAGTAAAATAAGTTATTGTAGTTCTGTGATAATTTTGAAAATATCACCGCTGAATGTATTTCATTTTAGACATGTTTAAATAAAATTGTATTTCAGTTGGAAAGTATTTCATAATCAATGCTTTATGCATGATTGATCTTTCTTATTTAAACCTGATAATGTTTTCTTGTTTACATTTAGGAGATGCCACAGTCACTGTATGTCATCGATATACACCTGCCGAGCAATTGGTTCAATTCACAAAGAGGGCTGACATCCTTGTTGTTGCTACTGGTATTCCACAGCTGATTTCTGCTGATATGGTTAAGGAAGGAGCTGCCGTTATCGATGTTGGTATCAGCAGAATCAAAGACCCCATATCTGGCAAATCAAAAATTGTGGGAGATGTGGATTTTGACAGTAAGTTTGGGAATTTCCTGTCAAAGCTTAGAATGGAATATACTAATCCAAAGAATGTAGTGCACTTACTGTTTTTCGCAATTTTGTATGCTATTTCTGTATTTACTGAATAGAAATAATCTTAACAGAAAAATGTGTTTTATATGTAAGAAAAATAATTGATAAATCTCTGAGGAGGTATGTAACACCTTGGTTTCTAAGGTGTGACACTGGCTTGTGTGCTGAAAGTAGTTTCCCGGATAACAGGGAATTTCCTATGAAAGAGTATGTTTAGAGCCCTTCCAAACACATACTTCTCCATACAGTAGCATACAGTGGGAATTTGTATCAAAGGGATGTTTGTATACAGAAAAGAGATGACACCTCTCTCAGGGCCTAATTATCGAAAAGGCACGATAAGCACATACTTCCATTCAAAGGGGGCCTCCAAATTTCATTCCTGGTTTACACTTTTTTTTAATTGTAAGTTATTTGTCAAATAGTTAGATTTACACTTTTTTTTTTTTAATGTAAGTCAAATAATAATAATGCAAGTTAAATAGTTTCTTGCTCGTACAGATAAACACAGAAATATTTTAGTTGTCTGGGTCCAAATTTGTATTGTCCATATTTTTTTTTTCACATTTAAATATTAAACTGTTAATGAAAAAACGTAGCATGGCAGTTAATATTTAAGTTTAACCAGATCCTACTAATATAGCTGTTACATACTTGAATAAAATTGAACTGCTGATAAAACATCAAACTTGCAATTTTGTTGTTGTTTTTTAAATGTCATTCCCCACCACCACCACTACCACACACACACACACACACACACAGGGGTGGTCAGAGATCAAATGTCCGAAAGCCGCTTTTAGGGGGTGGGAGGAGTCTTGACCCAATGCAATTAAATGTTTAGAACACCCACAAATTTTCAAGTGAAATTTTGAAAGAATCATTTAAAGATCAGAACTTTTAATAATGTTACACAAAGGATCATTTTCTATATAATTTTTCATTAGAAAACGGATGACATAAAATTTAAAATTTTAGCAGAAATCATTCTAAAGATATTGCAGATGTTACAAATAAATTTATCAAAATAATCTAATAAAATTTAAAAATATATATATTGTAAAATTGTTCAATTTATATATATAATAATATGCGATAAATTTGTTAACATCATTCTCAGGAATCTAGTTCATTCCATTCATGAGAGAAGATACTTTGAGTAATAGTTTTACATTTTGACGCATAACAATTCAGTAGCAGTCATTTATATGTAAGAAATGCTCTTCTCTTCGTCTGTTTTTGACACTTTGTGACAAATTTGGCGAAATATTGCCATTGTCATAAAAATTGCAAAAAGTGATGCCAAATTAATGGATTCATTCTTAAAATATTGTAATGTATAGAGTCTATTGCTAATTGCGGATGCCATCAATATCGATAATTGTCAATTTAGAGTTGTGTGAAATATAAGTTAATTGGGTATATAACAGTTATTGGAAATAACTGTCATCCGGGAAAATGTCAAATATACAATCCAATATTAAAAACCTAGTGCCGTGGATCTTATACATCATTTTTTCACTGTGAAAAAGATAAATTAATTGCATTATATAGGGCAAGTTGTGTGCTACCACATCATACTTTTTGATTTAAATAGTTACTGGGATCTTCTGTCTCAAAGAATTCCACTATTGGTTCTGCAGAAATTTAAACCGCCCACAAATCAATGATGTAGGGGAATAATACAAATTTATTGCAGTTTGCTTTAGAATCTACACAAACAGTAGCAATATCTAAACATTTTGCCTGTGAAAATTTTTTATTTTAGTATATGCTCGTGTAACACATAACTCTTTTAAAAAGTTGTCTTTAAAAGTTACAGTAATAATAGTTGAATATATTTTATTTTACAAAGCATAAATACCTATAAAGAAATAATGAATGAATTGTAGATATAAGTTAAAATTATACATGTTAAAAATGTAGCAATGTCACCTTTTAAAAACCAGATAAAAAAGAAAACCAATCATAAATACAAAAAATAAAACTTTTATTGTAATGCAATATATGATGAGATTCATTTTACTAATTAATCACAAATTTTCTTGCTATCAAATTGAAAATTAGAAAATTTTGCCTCATGTTAAGTGTAATTTATAAAAACACTCAAGTTTTGCCAGGGATTCGTATGACAGATTAGTTACAAAATTAAGATTAGACAAAAGTTAAAATTAGCGATATAACAAAAGTTAAAATGAGTCGATAGTCTTATAACTTGCTTTTCATTAAGCTAGTGGGATGATATTGTTATGTTCTAATAGGATGTGAACCCTATAAATTCAAAAAGTGACAGCAGAAATTTATATATTAATTACATTATTTTAGTATTAAACCCTGTACTTCATTGAAAATAAGAAATACATGGTAATACCGTTTTCCTCTATTAAAACATATAATTATTCTTCAATCAATTCCAATTATGGAGAAGGGATTTCTATTTTAAGTTTCTTTTGAATTAATTATTTTTGTTTTATCATTTCTAAATGGAGAAATCACATTTGTTGTATCTTAACCCTTTCGTGACGATCGGCACACCCAGGTGCCAGCTGCGAACTTGCATTCAAGGACGAACGGCACTCACTCGGGCCAGAGGAAATTTTACCGCAAGCGGATAGTGGCACCATAAGTGCCACCACGCGGAACGTTTTAATTTGTGTACTAGATGGCGTTACTTGTCCATGGAACTAACTTCAATGTATTTTGCAGAGGATGACCTTGGCAAAAGAGGATCGAATGAATTATTTCTCCATTTGGAGCGGTGAAAATCATTTTGTAACATAAACAAACAGAGCAATTCTCGTAGCATCAACAATTTTATAATTGAGTTTCGGTTTTTATTTTTATTTCAGCGTTATGATTTCGTTGGTGAATCATAGGAATATAAGAGAGTATTTTTTTTTGTTTGGGTTTTAGAGGCAGTGAAATTATTCGTTTATTTCGGATAAAAGAATGGGAGCAACTAACGAGTATTTTGTATTCAGATTTGTATGAAAATTATACATCAAATAGAACATAAATATTTCTTTTATTCCTGAAAAAAGTAGATTTCTGTGTTGAATAGGTGATTTTTAGTGAATTTTTTTCGAGAGTTAGGCTTAGCTCAAAAAATGTGCCGTCCTTTTCAACCAGTTCGGAAGCAAAGCGCTTCGTCTTTTGGGCCGCGACAGCTCCGGAATGCCGCCGTCCCGAAAGAGTTAAACATGCAAGTTTATGCTAATTCATTAAAACATAGGCTAAAATTATTCATAAATATGTTATAATATAGCATCATTTTCTAAAATTTCAATAATAATTGAAATTTGCAATCATTTGAAAAGTGCACCAAAACTCAAAAACACATAGAAACAAACTACTGAAGAAATTCCCTCCAGTCCCAATATGATGTCACGGAGCGGGAGCCAATCGTTTTCTCCTATGCTGTCTGACCTACCTTCTTTCTAAATACCTTGGCACACACACACCACCACCACCACCACCACCTTGTTGAAAAACAAAATTGCATGTCCATTAGATGTGAATAGATGGTGCTACCTCATTTTCTAAAATTTTAACTTTGATCTATTTTAAGTATAAATAGTTCTTGTTTGCTCACAATTAATATTTTTCCAAATAATGAACAAGAAAAATGTTTTTTATATAATGCAGCATTTTTAGAAATATTCAAATTAAAATCCTGTCAAAATGTTGCCATTTTATAGTAACAACATTTTATAGAAATTCATAAATCTTTATAAATAACCCATGGTGTGATTTAAATCATAATTGTATCACTCAAATCAGCAAGCTGTGCCCTTTAACCCTTTCCGGACGACGGCATTCCGGAACTGCCACGGGCCAAAAAACGGAGCGCTTCCCTTCTGAACTGTTCCCAAAGGACGGAAAATGTTTTGCGCTAAGCATAACTCTTGAAAAAAATTCACTAAAAATCACCTATTCAACACAGAAATCTACTTTTTTCAGGAATAAAAGAAATATTTATTTTCTATTTAATGTATATTTTTCATACAAATCTGAATACAAAATACTTGTTAGTTGCTCCCATTCTTTTATCCGAAATAAACGAATAATTTCACTGCCTCTAAAACCCAAATAAAAAAAAAAAATACTCTCTTATATTCCTATGATTCGCCAACAAAATCATAACGCTGAAATAAAAACAAAACCCGAAACTCAATTATAAAATTGTTGATGCTGCAAGAATTGCTCTGTCTGTTTATATTACAAAATCATGTTTCACCGCTCCAAATGGAGAAATAATTCATTGGATCCTCCTTATGCCAAGATCATGCCTCTGCAAAATACATTGAAGTTAGTTTCACGGACATTTAATGCCATTTAGTAGACAAATTAAAACGTTCCACGTGAAAGCATGCATGCGTGCCACTCGCCATTTACGGTAAAGTTTCCTTCGTCACGAGTGCATGCCGTCCGTCCTTGAATGCAAGTATGCAGCCGACACGCAGGCATGCCAATCATCTCCAAAGGGTTAATTCGATATATGATATGCATTTTTGCAGTGGCAATTGGTCAAAACCATAGATTTTTGAGTAAAGAGCTTTTAAAAATATGTAGAGTTAGTGCATTTTTAAATTGGATTGCCATTGTTTTATTTTGGATGGAAATTTATTTTTATTTGTATGTTATATTATTTTGTACATTTCCTATGCCCTTTAATTTGATATATGGTTTTGTAATTGATTAGGAGTGATTGAAAAAGTGAGCTACATCACTCCCGTACCCGGAGGTGTTGGACCCATGACAGTTGCTATGCTAATGAAAAATACCTACATGGCAGCATGCAGCCAAATCCATTACGAGACGGGAACCATTCCTGAGTATCAAACTTGGGATGCAGATGAGGAAACTGAGAATGTGGCCTTTGTTCTTTAAGGTTAAATATTTGCTAAGTGATGAAAAAAGAAAGCCATATATTACCATTAAAGTACATAATTCAGTATTTCAATTCAATGGCTATTTTAATTATCCCCCTCCCTCTATAAGTCCTTTTGAAATTTTATGTTCATTTGTTCAATGTTGAGTCATAAAATTAAATCTACCTTAATATTTTTCTATTTAATGTTTAGATAACAAAACATAACAGTTTGTTTCATGTTGACTTATCATATTCTAAAGTTACTGCCAATGGATAATTATAATACTTGTGAATTTTTTTTTTATATATATAAAAAACTCTGTTGTACAAATTTACTTTTAGCAAAGTTTTAACTATTAGGGAAAAAAAATTGTTGAAAACTATTTTACCAATTCTAAGTTAAAAGAAATTTGCGTACTGTTCTTTAGAATTTTTTTTTTAATATAATTTTGTATTATAAAATATAAAAAAATTCACTTTAACTGGTGTGAAGAAGGGATCTGAAAATAAAAGAATGCAGTAAAAAAATTGCATTCACGCAGTAAAAAAGGGTTGAAAAAAGTAGAAGTCGGTAAAAAATAACCTTCTTTGTGAGGATATATGAGACAGGTGTCAGTGCCAATAAAGGCAAGATTGTGTTTGCTGAAAAATGATTGTATTGTGTAACTCAGTAAAGTAACTGCTTTTAGAGGAAAATTAAGAACATTGAAGAAAAAACCTTGAGGGAATGAAAAGAAATAGTAGAAAGAAACTATAAACTAAGCACGCTAAGACGAAAAATGGGGGAACAAACAGATATTGGAAGATACACAAACCTTTAAATAATTTTTCCAAAATTTCAACCTTTGCATGCTGTGTTCTAATGAAATTTTTTTTATTAATATTATTTAAAAGGATCTTTTGATATAAATTTTTAATGTGTGTAAATACCTATTTCAAGATGGCAGGTAGACATTTTAATATTAAAAAAATAGTAATGACTAACATGGCTATCCTTTACCATTGATGTATCAGTTTTGCATTTCTGACACTGTTGAGAAAGGAGTAGGCAATAACATAACCAAAGTTTGTAGCAGTGGTTCCCAAACTTTTAAACTGGAGCCCTTTATACGAGCCCTTTGTTTTATAAAATGGGCAGCTTCCTTGATGTCATAATTGAAACAAGCTAAATATATCTTTAAAATACTAAATATAAATGAAAATTAGATGCATTAATTTGTAGTAAGAAATGGCCTTTGTAATAAGATCAGAAATTAAGAATTATCAATACAGAAATTTTGCATAAGATACATCTTATGCAAATTTCCAGAATTGATAATTCTTAATTTCTGATCTTCTAAATATTAATATGGGGAAACTTTTAACCAGCAATCTAACATTACTAATAGCAATCAACATAGTTTAATGTGAACATTAATGCTTCATTTTATAAATTAGAGTAGCATTGTTTGGCTCAATTAATGATTGTTTGTGCTCAATATGTAATGGACTGTAATTTTATCTATTTGTAATGCATAGAAGCACACATGTAAAAAACTAAACTATATTTATTTACACTATTATGCATTCTACAACTATGACATAACATTTTTGCCCCATGGCAACTAAACTGCAGACCATACTGTAGATATTACTAATAAGTAGCCAATAATATGGCAGTTACCTCAATGGAGGTTCTAAGCAGACTAACTATTTTTTCACTGGTGCTCACCTAATTGGCGAACTCTACTACTAAGGACACCAAGGTGCAACAATGATCATTTCATCCTCCTCAACTTCCAATCTATTCCTCAACATAGATTTCAAGTAAGGAGAGACACAAATAAGTAGTTGAATGAATGATATGAAGGTGGGTGGCTCCAGAAGAACCTAGCACATCGACCAGAGGTCTATTGTACTACCCCAAAAAGAAAATGAAGATCCCTAAGAAAAGAGACCAGTAGCCGATGCGAAAATAAGCAGGCACTTGACAGGTATGTCGTTCAGCTCCCAGGGTTCAATCACATGACGACCAATGTGTTCGAATCTGTGAGCAGAGTAGGCCTCACATTCACATAGAATGTGAGCTGCAGTTTCTTCGCTGTAATTGCAGCCTCTGCAAAGCGAATCCTTGGAGACACCCATAATATTAAGATGTCTCTTGAGGGTGCAGTGCCCAGTAAGGAGCACAACAGCTCTCCTGATGCCAGTTCTACTGAGCCTGAAAAGTTCCTTTTGACGTGTACTAGGGCAATTGCAGTAAATAAGTAGTTGGAAATGGAGTTAAGCATGTTGATGTGTTCCTTGTGAGGTCAGGATAGTCATTTACAACATTTAACCAAAACTTCTATTGGTACAACATTTAACCAAAACTTCTATTGGTACAACATTTAACCAAAACTTCTATTGGTACAACATTTAACCAAAACTTCTATTAACTATGAGAACCATGATTTTAATGATTTATCGCATTAAAATCTACCAAAAAATCTTGTTTTGGTAAAAGACAGTGGCTAGTTGAATCAATCAATGGATAGCCCATCTAACCCATCAATCAATGGATAACACCTGGATGAATACCCGAAAAATGTTTTTTTTAAAAGAGGGTTGTATCTTAACAGATTGATTTCATATTAATTTGAAAGACTTTTCAATGACTTTTAATTAAAAAAAAAACAGGGTTTTATAAAAATTTTATTAGTTAGAAACCTATACATTTTGTCTTCTTTGCACATCCATTAGAGTTTGTCACAGATTCCACTTTGAGAATCTGGTTTATAAAAAATCTTTTAAAGAAATATTTCTAAACCTAGAAATTGTGACTTGCTGCTTATATATTGAATCTCATATAAAGTTGAATTTAGAGTGCTTTTTACTTCTTTTTTTCTGTAAATACTTTGCCAGACCTATAAAGTATTATTTTTATTTTAAATTTTATCTAGCTCCACAAATTAGTTCTTTAGAGTTTTATTCAGTATTGCATACTATAGATTTTGATAATACCCTCCTCTTCTTGAAAATGGGATGATTTTTTTGTATTTTCTAAAATTTCTATTTGTAATACTCTTTATTTTTTCTAATTTTCAAGTTACATTGGAACTTTTAAGTTCATTCTCTTAATTCATATTTAAAAGTTTACAGAAGATATTTTTTTTTTACTACATTACTCTGAGAAATGGGCTTTATTCAAAAATTCAAAGCTATACATGGGGTCCAACATTCTTTATTGTATACCTCCAAATACCACATTTTTTTTTCTTTTGTGATTATAACATTTATATTTTCCCCGATATTTTCTGTGCAAAAGGGATTATTATAATTCTATAGGAATCAGAATTGTTTAACATGTGATATTTTACTTTTTCAATCTTTTTGATGCTTACTTTTGTTTTGATGAGGAAAATATTGTCGATTTTTAAAATCATGAATTTTATATAATTGCAGTATTTTTTGCATGTATCTTTTAATTTAGTTTACATGCATATTTCTTTTAGCCCCTTCTCTCCCCCCCCCCCTTTATAAAAGGGACAGGCTGGTCTGACTTTAAAAGCAAACCAGTCTCATTGGAATCAATTTTGGAGGATTTAAGGATTATATTTTTGGTCCTCTTTCAATGACAGCATCATTATACTCCTTTAATTATTAATATAATTATGAATTTAAATGTCTAGACTCCAGGCTCAGGATTGACATGCTGTTTGGTTAGGAGTATAAATCACCCACTGTCTTTAGAATCCGTCCATATTTATATTGCTATTTATTTTTTATTAACTATTACCATTCTTTAATTGTTGTATAAGAAGTGAAGAAATTTTCCTTGTAAAACAAGCAGTTTTAAACTAATCTGATTTCCTTGATAATATAAAAGAAAAACTACAGCCTAAACACAAATGTAAACTGGTCAGCCAGTTTCAAAGGCACAAAACAGCCTTCTTCAGAACCAACAAGAAACGCAACTTCACTTATTCAAGCCAGACCGGCAACTGATGTAGAATAGCACATGTACTTGAAGGTAGGAGAAAATACATTGCCATCGGCGCAGGGAGAAATGAAAAAGGAAAAAAACAATGAGATGGGAAAATGATAGACATGATCAATCCAAACAGAAAAAACCTCAAGGGAAAGAAGAAAAACTTGTAAGAGAATGGATAGCAGAGTGAATACAAACAACAGAATATTAAGAAAACCTGGTAAAACAGTAATGAAAGAAAGTAGTAGGTTTTTTCACTATTCTGTTGTTTCTTTTCACTCTTCTGTCCACTCTCTTTTACCGCTTTATTCCATGGTTTTTCTACTCATAGTATCCTGTCTGTTGTTTTCCTGCCTGATCGGTATTTTCTACTTTTATTTCTTCCCACTGTGATGGCAATTATTACCGAGTCATTATTGCAGTAGATTTTTGAATATTTGTTTTTATAGTCTTATTTTGTTAAATGCTGTGTTTTAATGAAGATATTAAGCATCCGTTTTCAGGTAATGTCAATCAACATAATTCTCTTGTTAGGTGAATTTAAAATTCAACCTCTTAAAATTTTGCTTTATATTCATGAATTAATAAAACTAGACATTAAAATATTAAAATGCTTTCATATGGGGTGACATTGAAAACTCATGCATGTTTTCTAAGGAGGATGCTACCTAAGTGTTATGAATGTTTCTAGTGGATGATCCTGCTGTTTCTGATAAAAACAGTGAATGGCTCATATTTTGTGCAGATGTGTACAATTTAAAGTAATGTGTTGCGGATAGATTTTTAATGGTACTGGTGAATGAATTTTATACTGATCATATTATTTAACATGTTTTAAAAAATTAATAAATTGTACTAGAGAAATGAAATCAAGTACTTAACATTAAAATTGTATAAGATTTTAAATCTTTTTCCTTATCTAATGATAGTAAAATATATAAACACAGAAAGGAAAATTATTGTATAATAGTTTGTTAACTTATAGCGTCCTGTTAATCACTGTAAAGTAATGTTCATGTGATAAATCAATACTAAAATTCTCATGTGAAATTCTAATATATGTTTTATATATATTTTTATATAAGAGGTGATATATTTTTTATGCATATAAAAATTATTCTATTGTTATATATTCCTTTTCAAAGTATTTTTTTTTTAAATATATATCAAAAATCAATTTATTTCAATGTCTTTACATTATTGTTAATAAAATATATTTTACTTTAAGTAAAAATTGTTTTTATTTAGATATTATAAGGCACATATATGAGTTTTTTGTATATTTTTTATGTGTAGCTTGTTCATATCTGTTCAGTAACAAATGCATTATTATCACAAAATATATTCCATGCTATAAGTGCTAATAATTAAACCTGTATCAATTTGTTTTCTTAAGACAAAAAGTGCTTGTGTTAAAACTAGAATGAACATAGTTATACCTGGGTCCTAAATCAGTGCCGCAACTTAAATGATACATTTACAGATAACACAACTCCGTAGCATTGCCAGAAAAACCACTCCGCAAACATGGTAAATAATCAGAATGATGCATGTACAATCTGGTATACAAAAGTTCACTGCTCCTCAATTGTGTCGATAAAATAAAATAAAATTATTTATTCTTGGGGAATGGCATGGTTTAAACCCCAACAAGAGTTGGGCATACACATTGAATCAGGAAGAAAAATAAGAATGAAGCCCTTCCACGAGTGGGATCGAAAAATAAAATAATGTATTAATTATAAAAACCATATTTATTAGAATACAAAGATATACACACAACTTTTTGCCAAACTATAGAATTGTGCTAACCTTACTTTTTTAAATGAAGTGAATGAAATAAGTATCAGATAACCTAAAAAATGCAACTTTTTATGTATTTAAAAAAATAAATAAATAGTAAAGAATTGTCCTACTAATTTGATTCAAACATTGTTGGAAAGAATGTTCTTCAATCTTTCAGAATGTGTCAAGATGTATAGTTTGATAATATTTTCTGTTGTTAAGGTACCCATTTGTGTGAAAATCACTCAAAATTGTGCAAAAGTATAAAATAACTAAAATATCAATTTGAATTTTAAAAAAAGTTTCACACATCATCCCGCTACATCCAAGGCACATCATCCCAGTTCTGAAGTACCTGTATGCCAAATTTCATGGCTGTACGACGCTTAGAATTCCTGCTACAGATGGCACACACACACAGATAAGCATCTTTCTTTATTATGTAAGATACATCAATGGGAATATATTTTATTATTGAAAAGGAAAAATTTTGTGTGCCCCCTTTGAACAATTTTGCCAACTAATTTGTCATGTTCATCATAATAAATGCACCTATGCCTAGATGACCTATGCGTTTATTGCAAACAAAATAAATCATGTCCTCATATATAAATTCTCTATTCAACTATTTTCTGAGTCATGAGTTTTTGTGCCCTGAAAAAATGCCTGTGAAAAAAAAAATTAGATATTATATGTGAACAAGAGATTTGTGTATGTTGTCTTTAAAATACCCTAAATAAGGCATTTTCCCCTCTACACATAAATTATTTTTCTACCTGTTTTCTATAATAACCAACCTTTGAATTTAGTGTGTATACATTAGAATTTTAAAGTACATGTGTTATAGCATATTGACATTTTTACAGGGTCCCAAAAACATTGATCTCAGCTTTTATTCCTTAAATATTGATCTTAGATATATATAATAAATTACAAAGTTGCATAAAAAAGGTACAGACTTTTATAAAATTGATTAAAATTTTCAAGGGAATTAAATTTTAAGAAATTTAAATTTTTATACGGCCCCCGTACAAAAATATTTCCAATGAGTAAAATGTGCACCCATACATTAATAAGATAATGTACAAAATTTCAGCATTTTATCATAAAAAGTCCCAAAGATATGAAAAGACAAAAATGCTGACTTAAACCACTTTTTGATGCATTGACATGGGTTCTCAGAGGGAAAAAATCATGTTTGCAGATCGAGTTTCAGGGATCATACACAAATTTCAAAAGAAAACAATGATTACATAAATAAATAATAATTTTGCTGTTTATTGGTACAAAAGTATCTACACTGTGTAGAAATAATAACTTTACACAAAGATTACAAAGCTTGTCCTAAATGTTTTCCATCCATGCCAATACAGAGCTGCATTCGCCTGATAACACTTCTGCGTACTCGATCAAGTTCTTGTTCGGTGATGTCACAACAATCATCTTGGATATGTTGTTGCAACTCTGCTTTATTTAAAGGACGTGACAGATAAACAGTTGTGCTTAAATGACCCCACAAATTAAAATCTATATGCGTTAAATCAGGTGAACTAGGGGGAAATTTGACTGGCCCATGCAAGTCAATCCACTTGTGTGGAAACTCATTATTTAACCAGTGTTTCACAACTCTAGTATTGTGAGCTGGAGATCCATCCTGTTGAAACCATGCATGTGGACGTACTTTTAGGGGCATACCATCCATAAAATCAGGAATAACCTCATTCAGAATCTCATTAACATATCTGTCACCCGCCAACGTACCATCATACAGTATAGGTCCAAGCAAACGGTTTCTAAAAATACTACACCACACATTCACAGAAAATTGCTTGTGATGATGAATACCAAGTACAACGAATGGATTTGTGTCAGACAAGAAGTGCTCATTTTGAGGATTTATGCATCCATCTTGTTTTAAACAGCATTCGTCAGTCCAAATTACGTTTTTCAGAAAAGAAGGATTTGCATCTTCCTGATTTAGAGCCCAATTACAAAAATCTGGACAACATTGATAATTTGTTAGCTCGTCTCCTTGCACATCATGAATGTCAAACTGATGCCATTTATTCCATCTCAGTATTTCCCGCACTGTTGCACGTGGTACGTTCATTTCTGAAGCAGCGGTACAAACACTACTATGTGGATGACTGTAAAAGTAAGCCAAAATATCAATTTCAACATCAGTTGAGTGAAGTCTGGGCCTACCTAATCCACCTACATGATGTACACTTCCTCTTTCACGGACTCGTTGCACCAATAGGGAAATATATCTCCCAGAAAGATGTCGAGAATTGGGAAAAATACATTGATATTCCCATGCAGTTTTGGTAGCATTGCGATTGCATAAACTGTACAGCAAAAGCACTTCAAAAAGTTCTTCATTGCTGTATTGCGACATATTGTCGTTACAGGCTAACTACACTCTTAAAATGTAGCAGAAATGTGAAATACTTAAAGGTCGCTCAGACTGTGCATAAGTGAGGGGATTGATCAATGGCAGAGCAAAAACAACTTTCTCTCGTGATGATGCGTCTGTTGAGATTGTGTAACACACCAATCGGAGGCAGATATTTGCATATGCATACATTTCTAAGCTGTTTTAATGTTCATTTTGATTGTGCCATTTCCAAGTTTCATTCTGTAATTAATCATGTAAAACTATTTTATACATTACATGGTATTTGTCAGGAAGCATATTGTTGAAAAACTGTAAATAAACCTAAAGATAAGTGGCAATTATTATTTACCTATGATGCATTTCTGCGTTGCGTCATTTGCTCTCTTGCTGTAAACATTTTTATTTTAATTTGTGATTAATCCCTCACCAACTTTGTTTGAACATATCTCTGGGACTTTTTATGATAAAATGCTGAAATTTTGCGCATCACCTTCTTAGTGTATGGGGTACATTTTACTCGTTGGAAATGTTTTTGTACGGGAGCTGTATAGAAATTTAAATTTTGGATTTCTTCAAATTTAATCCTCTGAAAATTTTTATCGATTCCAAAAAATTTTGTACCCTTTTTTACGCAACTTTGTAATTTATTATATATATTTAAGATCAATATTTATGGAATAAAAGATGAGGTCAATGTTTTTGGGACACCCTGTATATATATATATTTAAAATCTCGTTGGCCAAAAATAACGATAGCTTTAGTATTAAGCTCTGAATAATAAATTTATTTTTACCTAATTGTGTAAATCATTTAAATGTTGCTTCTTTTGATATAGCAACCATAAAAGTGTTTTCAACAATGAGAGGTTAGATTTTGAAGGTAAATGAAGAAAGAATGATGCAAAAAGTAAAACTTTTACTTCAAAGTTGTATAAAAAATAGAATAACTGATAAACTAGATCGAATTTTATAAAAAGGGCTCTGTCATGCAAAAATTCTATGTAGGTACATACCAGCAGACCTATCCAGGATGCCAATTCTCGGCTCAAATATTCTTTCATTAATTTTGACATTAAATATCTCTTCAACTAATGTCTAAATTGAGAACATGTTTATTTCTGCATGTTCCTCTAACATTGCTATGCAAATTCATATTTTTGCTATAGTTTTTACAGTACAAAACAGAAACGTGAGGGATGTAAAATTCATAAAATGGCGACAATGTCAAATAGTATTTTTTTAATATATAGAGGTTCATTTGAAACATTTTTTTGATTAAAAAATGAAAGTTTCCTTGAATTAAAACAAATTGACTTATTTATTAAAGTATTTTATTTGAAATATGACAAAAATATAAATTCTGCAAATACATGTGTTGTACAATTTTAATTACTGTACATATTTTGTTCATTAATTTTTACACACTTTATTTTCAACATCGGAGCCTGAACTATATGCAGTTTGGTGCTTACAGGGTATTTAAACATGCTGTTCTATCCTGAAAACACTTCAAATTCTGGTATGCATCCTAAAAGTTAGATTGAAATATCACTTTATTCCATTTAGTTCAGACTCCGAGTTTCACATAAATTAGTGATTTGGAAGATATTTTATTAGCATACATTTTTGAAATTCTTAGTACTGCATTTACTTTTTATTTATTGTGTTGCTTTGGGTGTATAGCTATTTAATATTTGAACAAGCTTTTGAACATTGAGCTCAATTATACTGAAACCATTAACTTTGCAGGCATTAACTTTGTTAATTGGCAGTCTGTTTGTGTTTTAGTACCATAGTACAAATTTATCTTATCTCAGTCTTGCATGGTGAAAAATATTTACTCCATAGCTAATATAAATAACAGGAACTTTAGTTTGCAAAGATGTGTGTTATAATAATGTACATTGCAAAAAAAAAATCAGAGTTCAAATTTTCATTAGTTAATGTATAGCAGACTGTGTTTTGCCATATAAGCAAAACTGCAGATTTTCTATAGAAATTCTGCAAGCAAATCTACAGAGATAGTAATGGCTCATGAATATGATGTTATCATTTATTCCAGTAGTATAATAGAGCTCGATGCGTGATAAGAAAAAAAATGCAGAAACGTGTCCTTTGTTTTAAAAAATAAATGAATTTCCAGCTGTAATATCACAGTGATAGCTTACAAGTTCATAAAATTACTTAAGGCACCAAGGTTGGGGGGTTGGACATAAACGGAGTCTTTGGATACTCTGAATGAAGTCAATAAAATGTACCAACTCGGACTTTAATATAAAAACTATGATTTTGTACATTGTAGTAGTTGCATACAATGTATGCCAAATCTGCATTAATGCATTAATCTTTAGCTAGTCCTGCAGAGGTCGTTCGCACTTCATGGAAAAACGATTTTATATTTATGTTTCTCCTTAACATTTTAAGATAAAGATTTGGCATTTTCAATATCATCGTCTGCTACTGTTTTGTTTTGATTGGAATATAGAATAAAAGATTTATTTTGAAAATGGCTCCTGAAATGGATAGATGACTCGAAGGTTATGTAAATTCGCTTTCCGGGGAAAAATATTCGTATCAACAAATTGTAAAGCGGTGTAAAAATCGAGGTTATTGCATTTCAAAGAAATGTATTTTTAATATATTAAATTTGAAAGGGAAAAAGCGTCTAGCTGAAAGAAAAAATGGCCGCAAAATCGCATTTTAAGACTGTTCGAACGCAGGTAAATATCAGAAAAGTGAAGTCTCTGATCCTAAAAGAAATATCACCAACTCAAGGATCCAGTGCATCGAAACTGGAAATATCTTCTGGCACTGTAAGTAAAACTATTCATAAAGATTTAAAGTTAAAAAAGATGTTTGTGTTTAAATCTAAAGTTCATCCGCTTTTGCCAAAGCATATTGCGGAAAGAAAAACAAATTGTGGAAACAATGAAAAACACCTAGCTGCTAATAAATGGAAATGTGTGGTAACACTCGATGAGACATGGGTGTATTTAAGCGACTCTAATAAAAAAAAGAGCAATTTTCTATTGCTCATCTGACAAAAATGACCATACGAAATGACTTCGTCAATGTGCAGAAAAGTTTCCAAAGGGATTCATGATAGTTGCAGGATTTTGTTACAACTGTAAATTAAAATTCAAAAAAGTCTGAAGTAAAGCTAAAATTGATTCATTCTACTATCAGCAGAATATCTTAGAACCCATTTTTGAAGAAGAAATTCCAGCCTTATATGGAAAGGACATCGATAAAATTGTGCTTCATAGGGACAAAGCCTTCAGTCACACACCTAAGTCAACTGCCGCATATTTAGCAAAGAAAGAATCAGAAACAGGAATAAAATGCATCCCATTTAATTAAATACCTGTAAAATCACCTGACGCTTCTTCTATGGACTTTGGCGCTGTCGGTTTGTTAAAACGAGCCTTAGGAAAACGGCACCCAAGAACACTGAACGGACTTTGGAAAACGACCCAAGGGGAGTGGGATAAAATTGACATGACGGTGCTAAGAGAAAGTTTACCTTCATGGAAAATTCAAGCTAGAACTATAGTCAAGAATCAAATCTATCAGATAGAAGCAAATCACTGCAAGAAGTACGCCCTTTATGCATAAAAATTAATTGTCAAAATCGTTTCCATAAAATGCAAACGACCTTCTGTAATGCTATTATATGCTTAAGGCACCAAGGTAGACTATCAACTCAGAGTTTAATATAAAAATTTTGTACATAGTAGTAGTTGCATAAAATGTATGCCAAATCAGCATTAATGCAGTCTTTAACTAGGCTAATGTTATACTTCAAGGCACCAGGGTAGACTACCAACTCAGACTTTATAAAAACTATGATTTTGTGATTTTGTTAGTTGCATAAAATGTAGGCCAAATCAGCATTGATGCTAGTCTTTGGGCAGTAAATAAAAAACATTGGATGTCTTCATCTTTAAAAACAATTGTTATAAGAAATTATTATTTTAATAAGATAGAGATCAATACAGAAACATATTTTAATGAAGTGAAAGTTATGCTTGTCTGAAATTAAATGTAAATGGAGATGGATCTTTCTGAATTCATAGTATTATATGGAACTCCAATCATACAATCACTCTTAATGTATATTTTGCACAAAAGCTTAACAATATACCCTTCATTATAAACTGTAATTGTGTGAAAATTAAACAAAGTTTGCCAATTTTAGATCCATCTTTTCAATTTCAAACTTTTTCATAACCACTGTAAAAAAATTATGACAATATTTTGTAGCAATAATCTTAGCAGACATAATATTATCCAAGTGAGTATATTGGAAGATTTCCACAAATAAGTCATAAAATATAAAAAGCCCGCAAAAACAATTAATATACATTTTTTTATTTATAAAGAAGTCATAGTTGGACATCAGAAAAAAGGAGTCAAATGTATTAACTCCACAAAGTATTCGATAAAATATTCTCAAGTTTTTCTTAAATTTAGGAAAATTTGCAGAGTGCCCAATTGAAATATCCCCAGTCAAAGGTATCGACATTGTGAACCAACCAGTGGATAAAATGAAACAAAATTTGGTAGAAACTACTCGGAGCATAAGTAGAGATTATGTTTGTTCAAAACAGTGGCGTACCGTGGAAGTTGAGTACATTTGCCCTGGGCGCCAACCATTCAGGGGGCGCAAAATAAGAGAAAAAACGAACATAGATTAAACATTAATAATTAGTAAATGAGTGTGTGAATAATTTTACTCATTTGCTGCGAGTATGGGTATTGTAAACTATTATTATTATTTATTTATTTAAGCTCTGTTAAGTAAGAAAGTGGTTTGTTGTGAATATTGAACAATGAGCAGCGGCAGTAAAAAATAATCTGGAGACGTTGGGCGCAAACTGAGAAAAAATGTTGCAATAGAAATCGGGAAATCCAGTCAATGGATGGCCAAGTTCCTTAAGAAGCAAAAAGAGAATGGCCCAAACAGAGTTGGAATGCTTGAAGCTGATACTGAATCTGATGAATCTACTACTGCGAGCACTATGGAACCTGTAGAAGTCTCTCTGAGGTAGCTGCCAATGCTATGCCAACTCTTCCTGCTGAAAGTGCTGAAGCGTTAGGGGAAATATCGGAAAGGGTTCCGACTTTGCATCCTGCTGTTTTATCGAAGAAAGATATAAGCCTACTAGACTTTCATTCTGACCTAGGTGGTCCCGTTATAACACATGAACTTAGAACTGAAATAATTACAGTAGGGTCGGCAGTATTCCAAAATGCAGATGGTCCATTTTCTGCAACTGATGGTCGCTCTATGTCTAAGAAATGGTTTACCCGAGAGCTCTCTGATGGGAAGAAGGTGAACCGAACCTGGTTACGTTTTTCACTTCAAAAAGAAGCAGCATACTGCTTTTCTTGCCTTTTATTCTCATGTGCCCCTGAGAACCACAAATCAAAATTTGTGCTTGGTTGTGGATTCCAAATTTGGAAGAAATTGAATGAAAAAAAATCCCTGAACATGAAAATGGAACATATCATCGGATGTCATTCAATACTTGGGAGGAAATGGAACGGCGTCCCCAGACTAAAAAAGCAATTGATCAAACACTCCTCAACAAAATCCAATCGGAACGAGGAAAATGACGAGTAATATTGAAGCGAATCCTTGACTGCATCAAATATTTAGCATCTCAAAATCCAGCATTGCGCTGGCATCGATAACAACTATCCTCAATTTCAAATCCTGGAAACTTTTTGGCGCTGATCAAGTTGCTCGCGCGATATGATCCATTGCTAGAGCAGCATCTGACCTATGTCAAGGACAATCCTGGCTCACCCTCTTATTTATCACCAAGAATACAGAATGAGTTTATTAGTCTTTTAGCTCAAGATACCCGGGACTCAATTCTGCAAAAAAAGTCGAAGCAAATATTTTGGGATTCTGTTTGACTCTACCCCTGATGCTGCACACCGTGAGCAGATGCCTCAAGTTATTTGGTATGTCGGCATTGATTTTGAAGAAAGAACTGCTGCGGTCAAAGAAGCATTCATTGACTACATCGAAATTCACGAGAAAGATGCTGCGATTGACAAAGTAATTCCAACCAAACTAGAATCGGATAAGCTGCCTCTGTCTGACTGCCACTCTCAATGCTATGACAATGCAGCTGTGATGTCCGGTCATTTATCTGGTGTGCAGCAAAGAATTATGAATCGTTACAACCACAGCCTAGATTTGGTCGGAGTGCATGCTGCTGGAAATTGTGGCTGTCACATTTTTTGGAACTGTTGAGGAATTATATGATGTATTCTTCTCTCAGTCAACAATTCGGTGGCAGCTGATATCTGATGTTGGTGTGTCTGTCAAAAAAGAGTCTGAAACTCGTTGGAGTGTCCGAGAAGCAGCTGTTACAGTTCTTCATAAGAATCTGGAGAAGATTGTGAATGTGCTAGAGATGATGTGTTCTAACAAGTACTCCACAGAGAAAACGAGAAAGGATGCAGATCAGCTTCTGTCAAACATTTTGAGATTAAATTTTTTTGAGCTCAATTATGTTTTTAATGAATAGAATCCAAAAGGGACTGCAGGATCCTAAAATAAATTTCAAGAAATAGCAGCTGACATGAACTCTCTTGAACAACATTTTACTGAAAATCGTGAAAAGCTGTGTGATGAATCAGTTTGCAAAGAAGAAAGAAGTTGCATTGATTGAGAACTTACAGTTCAGAAAAGAGTAAAACGTGTCACTATAATGTCGGGTGAACAAGCAAGAGATGCTGGCTTATCAGCCAAAAAAGAAATTGGGCGAATCCTACGGAGCATCGTTGACCGCATTGGAGCGGAAATCAGAGAGCGTTTCCAACGGTAGCGTGACCTTGACACATGATTTGGATTTCTCCTGAATGTTCAGAAACTTCTTAGTAGTCACAATATGGATAAGGAATTGGAAAGACAATGTGCTACTGCCAGCTACTACAAAAATGATTTTGATGAGAAGGAGCCTCATCAAGACAGTTTGGATGCTGTTAAAAAATCGAAGTGAGAGAGCAATGTGATTGAGCCGATACATTCATTAGAGTTGCTGGAATTTCATTATCTCATATGGAGAGGAACTGTACTCTAATTTTCAGACTGTTTTGCAAATTCTGCTCACAATTTCAGTATCAATTGCTAGCTGTGAAAGGTCCTTCAGCAAACTGAAATTGATTATGTCTTATTTGAGATCATCTATGGGACAAGAGCGCTTGAGTGACTTGGCATTATTGAGTATTGAGGGGGAAACATTCGTGAAAGCCAATGCTGACAAAGTTATTGATACCTTTGCAATCCCGAAAACTCGAAGGGTTCATTTGTAGGACATGATCCCTTGAGACAATATTTAATAATGGAGAATCTTGTGCTAATATCTGTTCAAATCAAAGCTGTTCAATAAATCGAGAAATTTCAATAGTTCAAAGATGAATAATTTGTGTGTGTGTGCGTGGATGTGCGCGCGAGCTCGAGCTCGTAATCTGGTAAGGGAAGGAAGGGCGCAATTCTCCACCTTTGCCCCACTTGTCAAAAACTCACGGTACGCCGCTGGTCAAATAAAAATGCAACTCTTATTTTTATAAATTTATTGAATGTAGTTAATAAAATAACATCTTAATATACTAACCCTTCGACAATTATACGGTGTACTCAGAACGCCAATAAATTTTTCTTCAGATTCTCATTTTTTGTATTTTCATTAATATTCTCTTCTAAAAATTAGATGCATACTTTTCATGAAAAAATATTCAATTTTAATGTTAGTTCATGCTATGTTAAAATTTGATTAGTAATTTTTACTGCGGTTTGCTCTGAATAGGGATATTTGTTATCACCAGGGTTGTATAGTAACAGAGGGAAAATTACAAAGTTACCACTAACAGTAATTTCCTGATAGATGGAATTTAATCTCTACAAATTTCTGACTTGCTTTCCACATTTTATTTAGGTTTTAAGTCAGCCCTATGACAAGGTTACGTAAAGTTAAGTCATAAGATTCTCTCCCATCCACTTGTGTGTACCGTTTGCACTCCTTAAAATCTCATGACGCACACACATACCTCTTCGGTTAATACTATGATTTACTGTACAAATACTTGCCTAACAAAAAAATGTACCTGTCCTACAAACAGTAAGACTTGTTATATTTTGAATCAAGAATATCAAATTAAGTCTCACAATAAGTGACTCTCTTAATAAGTGACACTTGAGTGATTTAATGCCCTTGATAAGTGACAGAAATTATCAAGGGCATTAAATTTGATTTTCAGAGATGCTGAACTTGGCGACAATTTCCAAAACTAGTTAAGTTGGCGATATGTCAAATTTATATCCCAATTTAAACATTATATAGTAGTTTTCTTATATAGTATTTGTCACCAAGTATTAATGTTGAACAGAACATGTGTGATAATCAATTATTCATGATTACTGGGTATACATTTATTTGTATTTATCATTTTGTTTGCTTTTGAAATTTAACCGAAACATTTGAGGATGGGAAATCAAAGGGCTAAAGATTATTGGTTTGTTTTCTTGATAGAACTTTGCTATAAATCCTTTAGGATTAATTATTACTATCGACAGGCATGAGTCATTAAAAGGTAGACTAAATACACGCTGAACTTTCTATGATTAAAGATTTTCAATTTCAGCTAGATTTCTGATTCTTAAGTCTCCAGTTTTGAAATTCACAGCAAATTTCATCCTCCATTTGTGACTTGAATTTTAAAAGTGCAAAGAAAGGTTAAGTTAGCATTATCTGTTCAAGATAGGCATGAGTAACGTATAATCTTAATTATTTTAAATTCTGTATTTTAGTTACACGAAATAGCAATAATTTTTTATTACATTTTCAAAGGAACTTTATCTCATGATTATATCCACCTTGTGTCTCTGTAACTAGAGTTTATATCTGTGAATTGGACCACCTTTTGTAGCTCGAACTAGTGGATGCTCAGTTCATACCTGTCTTCCATTTCATTTTTCTGTGTAAGTGTTTGAAAAGCAACTAGGCATCATGTTGCGCTTGTAGAGTGAAAAAATGCCAACATTTACATTCTATGGAACAATTTCACTATAAATAATAATGTTAGGATCATCAAGAGAGTGGATGCTGTTCTGGAAGCCTCGTTGCATCCATCTTCTAAGCAGTTGCACACACTGACTCTTCCGCCGAAGCCTGTCCTGTAGTAGCAGGGCCAGGGCTTTCCGGGTTCAAACTTTATAGAAGCACATTGGCGGATGGTCCTTTTCTCATGGGTTTCTGTAAAGTAGAAAGCTCTTAATTAATTGGAAGTTGCAAAGTTGTTTTAAAAGGGTTTTTCGATTGAAAGTATAGACTAGTGCTTCGCTATGAGTTTGCTTTGCAGGTCACGTGTGAAAAAATTTGGTGTGCCAGATATCTTTGGCGCCGCTGGGGGAAGGGGGGGGGGGGGGTTACAGATTTGGGGATCATAATACCACCCAGAAACCCATTGAATTTCAAAGAAATGGTATGTGGATAAATGGAAATCGAAAAGTATTGGGTTTGGTGGGTATAAAGATTTAAAATTCGGAATTGTAAAATCCGAAATTTTACAGCTAGAGATGTTAATTCTTTTAAATATAAGATTGTAACCGTATTATAATCGACTCGCCCGACTCACATCTCTAACGGTGGTTGGATTTTTTTTTTTTTTTTTTTTTTTTTTTTATATTGCGTAGAGTGAATTAAGTGTGTTTTATAAGTTGAATCTTTTCTTTTTTTTTTTTTTTTTTGGCGAAATTGTTGGTCCAAATGGTCATAATTATAGCATATTACCCTTTGTTTTAAAAGCTTGAAAAAAAAAATCTTTCGATTGATACCAAGTCTGACAATGTACCCCCTCCCCCCCCAAGGGGACAACTCCCCTATCCCCGAGGGGTGCTGATGATGTCAGGAACACAAAAATTGTATCGCGGCTATTCACTACAATGGTAGAAACTGTTAAATTTCGTGATCGCTGAGCCATAAATAACCTCTTTCATGCCATAGTTATCTTAAATTATGTCCTATGTTGCCATGTTAAGAAAATATAAAAGTTTTTGCTTGAATTTCAAAAGATTCTATCTAGCTAGTAGATATTTCTTTATCAAAGCCGGATATGAAGTTTAGTGAAAATTATTAATATGTGTAGCAACTATCGGCACACTTATTAATGGACGCACACGTCACAAGGAAATCAACCGCAGACAGACGGACAGCACTCTTAAAAATAACCGAAACGTGTTCAGGAGATCCTAAAACATATAGTGTCATAGAAATCTCGTAATAAAAAATTTTCGTAGAAACAGTACTTTCTCTATAGTATAAGAAAGTAAAAATATTATTAGATATTTATTTTTTTTTTTCACGCGTGCCAGTGGAAATTCTTGGTGTGCCATATCTCACGTGCGTTCCATGTGTTAGCCACCCATGCCCTGGAACTAAATGTTATAGATATCAAACAGCATTCGTGGTTTAAGGAATCATTCGAAGAGAGACGGGGAAAATAAAGGAAACGGAAATCGGTTCCGTGGTTTAGAAATGCATCGACGTAAATAACTTCCGTATTGCATTGCCAGTATATTCTGGTGATATTGCAATATTACTATACAACGACAGAACGACGCACAAAATTCTCGAAATTTCTACTTTCTCATAATATGTAATACAAAGTATTGTTTTCACAAAAATTTTCGAATTCGAGATTTGGATGACATATGTTTTAGGACCTCCTGAACACGTTTGGACTATTTTTGGAGTCGTGTCCGCCTGTATGGCCATGGTCGATTTCTCGTGTACACGATAACGGCCACAAATATTGAATTTTCATGAAACTTTATATCCGACATTGTTATTTAAAAAAATCTAGAAGTAGATAGAATGTTTTTAAATGCGAGCGAAAACTTCGAAATTTTAGATTATTTTAACATGGCAGCATAGGACAAAATGTGACATCATCATGCATAAAAGGGGTAATTTGTGGCTCTCAGAAAACACAAGACTTAATAGTTTCAATCATTGTTGTGAAACATAGCCGCGATACAATTTTTTTTGTTAGTGACGTCACTAGCTCCGGGCAAGTTACCCCCCCCCCCCCCAGTGAGGGGATATATTGTCGAGTATGGTATCAATCGAATTCGAAATATTTTTTCAAGCTCTTTAAAGTGAAGGGAGCACGCTGCAATTGTAATCATTTGGATTCACGATACCGATTTTTTTTATTTTTCATGTAAAATTTGAAAAAGAAACTGAGAAAACAAGCTACTAAAATAGGATTCTGGTACGAGGAACTCGAGTTGAGCCACACTCTAATTAATGTTTTCTTTTAATGAGGGGAAGACGTGAGAAATTCACGAGGAGGGGGGGGGGATATGTAGAACGGCTCATGATAAATGTTTATAGAGGCGCCCACCATTTGTATGGGCGACCCTATTGGGAGCTACGATTAAAGCTGGATTTCGAATCACTACTAGCATGTATGCATGTACATTGCGCTCTACTCGTACATCAGTATTAAACCATATGTGTACGTGTTTCAATGTTAGAAAGTTGCTCGCTATCGCGGTTAGTTGTGGGGGCAGAAGTGTTGCCACATGTGGACCTTGCAGTTCCTTGAAATTTCATTATGCGACTCTAGTCTCTTGCTAATTGGATTCTTGACTTGGAAAGCTTTGTGTTTCCTGAAAGAAAACAAGCGAACTTTTCCTTTTCGGGTAATATAAAATATGAAGGACGTTTTTTACAGTGTGCAGCACACGCTAAGGCATCCCGCTTAAATAGTGGCTGGAATTTAGGGTGACCCAAGCCAGAACACTTGCTTTTAAAATTTCGATCCATCATATATTTTCTTTTACAATTCACATATACTGCGTATTATTGTGAAAATGGAAAATCAATACTTACGGTTAAGGACTTTAAAGTCCACCCACTGTTCCTGTATTCTGCAAGACTCGTTATGAGGAGACTCGCACTCTGTTAAGTAGTGGGTGTTGCCTTCTGCTATGGCGAGGCAGTCCTCCTGGCCGACGTTAGCCGTGCTGCAAACGTGGCACTTTAGACAAGACACTGGAATAATAAAATAAAGATTTAGTTGGTGACTACCTTTTTTCTTTTTATGTATACACTTTTGACCCAGAGAGAAGAATTAGAATCGAATGAAACTTTATGTATGGTCGAAATGATGATGGTAATATGTGATAAACGGACAATGTCCTGCGAAACAACGGTACAATTTAAAGTTAGCTTTAGTATACCTTGTTATGAGCTCCTCTTGCTTGGATACACGCTGATGGGTATGGAGTCATGCAGATGCCATAAGCTATCCTGCGAAAAATGTGTCCACAGATGTCCCAACTGCTAATCTAGATCGTAGATGATCACACTCGTAGATAATCAAAAGTGTTGTTCCATCTGGTCTCACAAATGCTCGATGGGCGACATATCTGGAAACCGTACAAGTCAAAGAAGTGTAACAACATGTCGGAGACATTACCGGTAACTCTAGCTGTGTGTGAATGAGCATTATAGTGTTGGAAAACGTCTCTTTGTAGACCTGCCATGAAAGGCAACACGTGAAAACGCAGTATTTTCAGAACGTACCGTTCTGCTGTCAATGTTCCTCGAATTACTATTAGAGATGACCGATTATTATATGAGATGGCTTGTCGGATCAGCATACCAGTTGTCGGGGCCAGTGCGTCCAACAGTCAAATTGGGATTGTACCGCTAACCAGTGGCCTGCCATTCTCCTACACGGTGGTAATCCTTTCACAAACAGACGCGGAATCCGTTGCTAAAGACGACACGCTGCCAGTCTACAATAGTCTCTCTATCACGACACTGCTGCAAATAAAGCCGTCGTTGGTGGGATGTCATGAAGCGTAAGGGACGCCATAAATGCAAATTACTTCTGCTAGTCGCCTGGCAATGGGTATGGAAAAAAACAAGCTTCTCTTGCAAAGATTGCACATATCTTTAGATGGTGGATAAAGACAGATTTGCGGTTGTTCTTGTGTATTCCCGTCCAAACGATCATCTTTGCTGGTGATTAGTCTCGGTCGTTCATGTATGCGTGTCCTCGCACATCCACTGCTCTCAACACCTCACAGTCTCAAGTTGGAATGGCCCAGATGGCTGGCAATTTGATAAGACGTTGGATTACCCTGGTGCTAGCCTTTAGTACAACTGGGAACAAATGAATCGTGCTTTTTTTTTTCGCAATGGCCCACATAATTGAACTAAAGGGAATAAATTGTGTTAAATATAATAATTAACCTTTACATTTCCGATTAAAGAGTCCACTATTTCGACTTACGGCAGAATCACTGAAAATCCCACCCTCCCTGTAAATACCTTATTTTTTGTGGGTAATCTGTTCACCCTACTAGATTCCATACTAAGCAGGGATTAAAATTCTTACAATAAGAGAGCTCAAAGAATTTCAATGCATGGTGGAGGGGTTCAATAGGTGAGCATCACCCCTCACCCTGTCCACGAAAAGGGGAATTAAAAAAACGCTAGTACAGCAGTAGTACCAGAGCCTTTCGCTAAGCATGGCTTTCCAGTGGTACAAGTATTGTAAGTGACGGTAAAGAATAATTCATTCTCGAGATGTATCACAAATTGGAAGTTTTGGCGATTTGGCGGCATTTTAAAATGAGGTAAATCGTCAGATGAAGGAAAATTGACTAAAATACATATTAATATTATCATTCTCCAATAAATTTTAATAATTTTAGCATAAGTCAGCTTAGCTAAAATTTTAATGTTAAAAAATAATACACTGCGACCCTAGGTCAAACCTAGTCGTAAATCCGGCCCTGCTTATGTGGAAAATCACAGTCTGTATTTACTTTTTAAATATTCAAAGTACACTAAGAAAAAAAAAGTTCGTTTAAAAGCTCTCAACCATGCGTTTTAATGTCACATATAAACGGTTACGAAAATAAAAGTGCAACTATTCTAATCTCCGTAATTACCTGTGTTATTATTATTATTTTTTTTTTTCTCCTCTCGTTTCGAACCTTGTAAATCGATCCAGGTCAGTTGGTTTAGAGAGTGCAGCCTTTTCAATTCGCATGCTTCAATGCATCCACATGGTGCTGTATTAAATGTGCCATTTTACTTGTTTATTTTTATGTGGGAAAGAAATAACAGTCTGTTCATGTTCCGAAACACAGAACGGATAAAACTACTACACCACACATTCACAGGATAACGTCATGTTAAAGCCCACAATTGTTCGAAATAAAACTTATCTGCTTGTTATTAAATGTTTTAAATTTCTCTAGCACACCAGTTCTCAAGTAGTTTCACTCACGAATCAATTTTTCACTTCATTCCTGTATAGAAGTAGTGGCGTCACCAAGGGAGTGGTTTTAGGCATCGTAACCCTCCACAGAGACCCATTGGGCTAGAATTGTACGTAAGACACCAGTTACGAGTATGCAGAGTTCATTCCAGGGCAAATAGTAGATTTCAACTTTCAAATAACGATTTCTTTTTTCAAATTTAATTATAAAAAATTGACGGTGGCTCCTGTCTGATGAAACCGAAATGGTTTTGCAAATAAAACTAAAATTCAATATGTTTAAGAAAAACTTGAGCAACGTATAAAAGCACAAATAGTACAATAATGCAGCATACAGCTGTTTCGAGGATACGCTGGATCTCCTTCTTCAGTGCAAGAGAACCAAAAAGTCAAAGGAGGAATAAGCGCAAAAGGAAGAAACAGAGGGATTGTATACCCAAGACCTGGATTAAAAGAGCCAATCAGAACGCAGCATGCTGCGTTCTGATTGGCTTTCTCTTAATCATGCTGTTTTCTGGTTGGCTCCCTCTTAATCGTGATGCTTTCTGATTGGCTCTCTCTCAATATTTATGCTTTTATATGTTACTCAAGTTTTCCTTATTATACAATTATATTAAAATAAGTGAATTAAATATTGAAATTATTCTTATTTTTACATAAATGGTACCCTATTTGCAACAAAATTAGAGAAACATTGATTACAATTTTATTGATGAAACTCGGAGATCAAAGTGTTCACATTTATTGTAACGCTCTGATTTCAGCCAGAGATACAGCCATGAATATTATTTAAAAATAGCTGATTCGTAATCAGAGATGCTCAAAACGCGCAGATCCATCCCAATCCGAGATTACATTACTCCGTATGGTATGAAAAGCAATATGAGAAAAGAGAAGGAAAACATTTGCCAATGCTCAGCATCTAAATTTGATGTACATCAGCTTTGGAATGCTGTTTATATAAAGCCAAAGATTAAAACATTCCGGGCGATCTTAACCTTTTTTTTTGTTATTAAAGTTACGAGATCATCTAAATAAGGATAAGGAACCAAGATCATTGCTTCATCCGTGAAGTGAAACTCCTGTAACTCTTTGGATATAGTCTCCAAAGGAAATTCCTTCAGTGGATCAATCTGTGTTTAACATACCCATACGTTACTAATTTTTCGAATTTACCATACAAAATTGCTTTATTATTCTATATTTAGTGAACATTGGAAAACGATTGGAATTGCTCTCTGCACAGCCATATACTGTACGTATGTACAAAAATCACAAGAATTTTATGAAGGAATATTATAAAGCACTTCATTTTCGAAGGAATCGTTAAGCTTCCTTTTTATACTCCTTTGTACACTTCTACCGTAACGAAAATTTCTGAAGTGACATCTCCAGAACCGGAAATAGAACTCCATAGTGAACCCTCCAAACCTCTCTGAAATAGGAGACTGAATCTATATCTATCATCATCTAAGGTCTATCTAGATAGACGAATCTGAGAAACAGATGTTTTAAGGAAAAATTTTCGCAGAAGCATGCTAAATTCCTCGCCATACCTTTCCATCAATAACGACTTTTTCAGATTTATGCAACAACCTTTCTTTCTTTCCAATTGGAAGTTTGGCAAGTCGCGGAATAAGGCACGCAACAACTTATATATTTTTTAACCCTTTTGCCTCAATTTCCAAAGCATAAAAGATATTTCATTGCATTTTATGTTTGTGGCCTTGATAAGAAAGACAAGTAATATTTATTTGTACAGCTTTTCAATTCGTAATGGGTCACGAAAACTGTTGCTGCTGCACGCGAGGCAAAATAAGCTAAAAAGTGTTGAGAATCCGAGAATACATGGGCGCCCATAAGGGAGGGCAAGGGAACGATTGCCTACCCCCTCGAGGTTCAAGTTCACAAAGGTTAGCTTCAAGTTAGTCCATGCTGTACGTTTTATCCTTGAATTTGTCCCGCTGACGTCAGTGGTTTGCTTAGAGCTCCTATAATATAGACTGACTTATCAAGAGTATTGAAGCCCAGTCAGGTTTCTGCAAATACATGGGCTACCATATTTGGCAGTTTAACACGTATTTGATAACTTTAACAAATTTCTAATTGAATTATATTTTCATAAATATGAATTAGATTGGAGTAACGTTTTATTCTTGCGACAGTTATTAACAAGAATAAAATATATGATTCTCACTCTATAAGCAGATTAACGAATAGATGGACATTTTTTACTTTCCTTATATACATAATGTATAAGGAAAGTATTATGACGGGGTCGAAAATTCGAATTCGAGTTTTCGAGAGGAGAGCACATTTCAAACATCCCTGATCACGAATCGAACATTTTTGAAGTGATGTCTGTGTGTGTGTGTGAAAGTATGTGTGTGTGTGTGTGTGTGTGTGTGTGTGTGTGTGTGTGTGTGTGTGTGTGTGTGCGTGTGTGTGTGTGTGTGTGTGTGTATGTGTGTGAAAGTATGTGTGTGTGTGTGTCAGTCAGTGAGTCTGTAGAGACGATAACTGATGAACGAATCTACCGATTCGAACAAAATTTGGTACAAAAATTACAATCCGTAAACACTGGAAGTCTATTGTTTTATACGCAATCGAATGTTCAGAACCCCCCTAAATTTTCGAGTGGAATTTTGAAAATATCGTCAGAAAATCAAAACCTCTAATAAAGTTACGCAAATAGACATTTCTTATGTAATTTTTCATTAGAAAACGATTGACATAAATTTTAGAACGCTAACATGAACCGTTCTCGAGATATTGCACTTTTTTCAAATAAATTTATCAAAAAATCCCATAAATAGAAAAAATATATTAACCGTTGAGAAACATGTTCATTTTTCATATGTAATATCATGCGATCAATTTGGTGACATCATTCTTGTCGTTCCAGTCATGAGAAAAGATACTTTGAGTAACACTTTTGTATTTGAACGCCAATAGTCATTTGTCTGCTATAAGAATAGCTTATTTCTCCGCCCATAACGCTTGGCGAGATTTTGGCGATGAATTTGGCGGAATGTCGCCAACTTGGCGATTTTTTTTAAATGTTGCCAAATTAACGAAAATCTCGCCAACTGGATAAAAATGACGCTAAATCTATGAGAATGACGACTCATTGTAGAAAACTCAATATCTTGGAAAGAATATAAGTATCTCCTATAAGAAACACCTATTTTTTTTTACTGTAAAAGTAGTAAATTCATTGAATTATATAAGGAAAGTCATGTGTTGCCCACATCAGATTTTTTAATATTATAATTTGCAGCTATTATACTTTTAGGTTTGGAAGAGAGAATAACACATTCAGGATGATGTTTGCACCACGTTTACTAAGATAGGACTATAACAACTAAAAATCAATAATACTTACTACAGTTGCTGAAATTATAAGACGAGTATTCAAAATAAATACTTTATATAACAAGAAAGATCAATCATGCATAAAGATTATGAAACATTTTCCAACTAAAATGCCATTTTATTTAAACATCTCTAAAATGCGATACATTCAACTGTGATATCACAATACTACAATAATTTATTATATTTGAAAACTTATTGAAACAAATTTGAAAACTTATCGAAAACAAATGAGCTTTATTCAAATAACGTCATCGAAATATAAATTGCCTAGCTCTCTATATAAAAGCTGTGAATATTTCATTCATTATTTTTTTTTTTCACTCCTTTCAATCAGCGGAGATATTTTTAAAATTATCATAATACCACAATAACTTATTTTACTTAAATACGTAAAACCATGGAGGTAAAATTACGGAATCGTCTGCTTCTCTATGTAAAATCAATGAATGTTTCATTCATATCAGCTATATTGCAGACTCCAGAGCTAAATAATTTTGCGTTAAAGAAACTCCGTAATTCTTATGCAACTCATCTACAGCTTGATGTGTTTACATTCTCCATACGTGAAAATTAGGTTTTGTTGTAGAAATTATTAAAGTTGGATGATCATTTAAACTCTAAAATATTTAATTGAGTTGGCGCAGTATATAGATGCACAGAAAAAAAAAGCGGTTTTAGGACGGATGCAACACTAAATATAAATTAAAAAGAACTTTAAAAATTACTATTTTGATACAAGACGGATGCCATATTTTATTTTGAAGTGGGTCACGTAATCTTTTCATATAATATGGGTGTCATTATTATTTTATTTTTTATTTAAAAAGCTACCGAACCTAATTTGCTGAAATTTTTTTTATATATTTTTTGGGATAATTTGAACATTTCCTAAAATATTTAAAGCAATTTGTAAATTTTAACTTTGCTTAAAAAATGCTTGAAAAAATTAGGTCCCTAGGGTCCAGTGTATTTCAGTTTTACAATCCGGTTTCAATTCAAAACTAATTGGGTGATATTATTCATTTACATTCCCATATGTCCCACAGACCGTCTCGACAACATATTAAAATTTCGCTTTGATAAAGTTATTTTTGCGCCAGTTATCGTGCGAACGGACAGACAGACAATGAACAAAGTCATAAACACTTTTCAACTATGTTGTAAAGTGTTAAAAATGGAAGTTTCAATTACAATATTGTAGAACTTAGTTCGGCCAAATATGCTCCTGTACCGGGTATCCAATGATCCCGGCGACTATTTATCAGACATTTTTTTATTCCCTCTTCGTTTCTGGGAAAACGAAATTACCTAAACCTTTTTCTAGTATGTTTAGAGCAGTTCGATGCAGAACACCCACAAAAAATATTTGCTATAGTACTTCCTAAAGTGAAAATATGAATACAGCTAATGCTAATGGATTACGTTTCCGGCCTGGGTGGGCTTCAATATGCTTCACAAGTTAGCTCGTATATAGAGGAGCCTTAGGTTTTTTCCCCCATCTGTAAAAAAATTCTATGAGTTCTCATGGGAGAATACGAAACTTTAAAGAATAAAGTCATACTTCTAGTGCAAACCGAGCTGTTTTAATAGTTCTAATGAAAATAATTAGTATAATTTATTCGATATTTATAGGATAAGAATGTACAAAATCGGTTCAAGTAGACCCCATTATATTGACACTTTTTTAACACTTTCCAACATAAGTGTTTATGACTTTATTCATTCTATCTGTCTGTCCGTTCGCACTATAACTGCCGTAGAAATGATTTTATCAAAATGAAATTTTAGTATGTTGTTGAGACGGTCTGTGGGACATACGGGAATGTAAATGAATAATATCACCCAATCACCCAATTAGTTTTGAATTGAACCCGTGTTGAAAAAATGAAATACTACATTGAATACTACGGGATCTAATTTTTTAAACATATTTTACGCGAACTTGAATTTCAAAAATTGGTTCGAAAATTTTAAGAAATATTCAAATTATCCTATAAAATATATAAAAAAATTTCAGCAAAATAGGTTCGGTAGTTTTTAAATAAAAATTAAAATAATAGTGAGACTCATATTATATGAAGAGATCACGTGACCCACTTCAAAGTAAAATAGGACATCCGTCTTTTTTTTCCTAGTGTAAAAATCGTAATTTTTAAAGTTCTTTTAAATTTATATTTAGTGTTGCATCCGTTGTAAAACCGCTTTATATTCTGTGCATCCATATTCTGCGCCAACGCAATTACAATATTTTTTAGTTTAAATGGTCATCCAACTTTGACTATTTCTACAACGAAGCCTAATTTCAATGGACGCAGAATGTAAACAAGTGATTGTAAGATGAGTTGTATAAGAATTGCTGAATTTTTTTTCACCCAAAATGTTTTGCTCTGGAGTCTGAAATAAAATTGATATGAATGAAATACTCATTGCTTTTACATAGAGAGCCAGACCATTTATATTTGGATGACGTCATTTGAATAAAGTTCATTTTTTCCATGAAGTTTTAAGTTTTCAAATATAATAAATTATTGTAGTACTGTGATAATTTAAAATATATCAGCGCTGAATGTATCGCATTTTAGAGATGTTTAAATAAAATTGCATTTCAGTTTTAAAGTGTTTCATAATCAAAGTTTTATGTATGATTAATCATTTTTTTTTTCATTTTTGTTTCATACTTGAAGAAAATGTATTTTTATCTTCCCTATATACATAGTATAAAGTATAGGTATAATATTATGACGAGATTTGAAATTCGAATGCGAGTTTTCGACGAAAAAGCACGTTTCGAGCATCTTTGAACTCGAATCGAACGTTTTTGAGGCAATGTCTGTGTGTTTGTATTTCCGTGAGTCTGTGGAAGCAATATCTCATGAACGAATAGTACGTTTTAAACGAAATTGGGTGCAAAAATTACAATCAGTGAACAAGGGCCTATTGTAAACGCAATCTAATGCTTGGAAGATCCCCAAATTTTCGAATGAAATTTTGAAAATATCATCAAAAAATAAGAACTTCCAATAATGTTAAGTAAAAAATCATTTCTTATACAATATTTCAGTGAAAACAGATAAGCATTAATATTAGAGCGCTAGCGTGAACCGTTCTCGAGATATTTCACATTTTTCAAATAAATGTATAAAAAAATCACATAGCATTAAAAAAGCAATAAAAAAATAATCAAACGTTTTTGAAGTGATGTATGTCTGTGTGCAATATCTCACGAATGAATGAAGCGTTTAGAATTTGGTACATAGTTTACAATCGGTGAATACCGGAAAGCTATTAATTTTAAACACAATCGAATGTCTGGAAGCCCCCCCCCTCCCCCCAAATATTCGAATGAAATTTAAAAAAAGTTATCAAAATCTCAGAATTGTCAATAACGTTACGTAAATAATCATTTGGTATGTTATTTTTCATGATTGACACAAATTCAGAACGCTAACATGAACTGTTCTCGAAATACTGCACTTTTTTTCAAATAAATTTATTAAAAAAAAAAAAGATTATCACTTGTCATAAATAGCATTATGCTTTACATTCGTTAACATCATTCTCGTGGACTTAGTTCGTTCCGTTCACGAGAAAAGAAACCTTGTGTAATAGTTTTGTAATTTGACCAACAGTCATTTATATATAAGAAATGTTCTTCTCTCCTTCCATCTGCAACACTTGTGATCAATTTGACAAACTTGGTGACTCATTAAAGAGATATTGCCAAGGCCTCAGATTGACGAATATATCGTTAAAATTGCAAAAATGACGCTAAGTTAATGAAAATAACGCCAAATTGGTAAATTAATCATTAAAATATAAGTGGACGCTATTGCTTATTGCGGATGCTATCAATATTAATAACTGCCAATTTAGAGTTGGGTGAAAAATAAGTTAATTGGGTACTTGGAAATAGTTGTCATTCGAAAAAGCGCCCAATGTATACTTTAACATTAATAATATTGTGCCATAGATCTTAAAGTATATAATTGGATTTGGAATCAATTTCTTGGTTTTCGAAGCATGGTGGTATTTTAGCAGTTTCACCTGGGTTTCTGGTTGGTGTAAAATTTTAAAATGTTACGAGTATTGCCAGCTCAATGTGTTTACTAACTCCTTTGTGAAATATGGGTGCACAAGCACGAGATATTTTGTTTCGTTTTAAAAAATTAGAAAATTAAATGAACTTGGGGATTATAAAAGGAGTGAGGTTTGAACAGAATAGGTGGAAATATACGTATTTCTCTGTCGTCATGCCAGTTTATAGATTAACTCGAATGTAAAATCTTGTTTTATACAGTTAAATTCATATACCACAAAATAAGTTAGTAGAATAACTGTATAGAGATAAAATCTATATTCGGAATTTCCAGGTGAAATCAGGACGAAAACTAAAAGTGCTAACTAGCTATAAACAGTTAGCGAGTAACTTGTTGTGCTTTGAAAGCTTGTAAACGAAACAAATGAGTCTGAAAAAAATCGAATAAACTGATTGAACTTTACTGGACTTTTATTTTTACAAAATGTTATTCACGCAAAACCTTTTCGGCTCCATCAGAGTGCAGCCACGGCCGATTTTTTTATAAGATTTCTGAATTGACATTACCAAAATGGGCAAATATAAATCCACCTACACTGTAAAACGTTTGCAAGCATGTTACTGAAAGTTTCGTGGGAATCAGATGTCCATAATGGAACGCTTTGGCAGACTATAATCAGCTGAATATTTCAGAAATGAAGCTGTAATTATCATGAACGCCTGTCATTGTGGCTTTTCTTATCAATTTGTCGAAATGATCAGCAAAGCAGCTGAAAAAAATAAGCAAAGGTTGCAGAATGTTTTACAGTGTATTCTGATGTTCATTTTGTCTTTCTATGCCTTTATTTTCATATTTAATTTATGACATTTCATTCTCATCCTTATATTTTTATTAGAGTTTTGTTTATGTAACTTTACACATGGTAACATTTAATAATATAGGCTGGTAATTCGGATTTTCTATTTATGCAACAGTTTATAAGATTGATTAATATCCTTCAGTTGCTCGTATTGGTGAACTGGTGAGAACACTGAATAAAGCCCATCTGGGCAGATATTTATCAAAAGTTATCAACGCATTGAAAATGACAAGCTTTCAACCTCTAATTATTTCAACTAATGGATGAAATTAGGAAGTCACTGAAGATTGATTCCCACAGAGTTGCATGCACGTATTGAATATTTATTGTGTAATCTCTCCGATATGCATAATGATTGTTTTAACCCTCGAGCTGTTTCGGGATAAAAAAATTTAACCGGTTCCTTTTTCTCTGAGAAACAATGACGCAATGCGAAAGTTCATTAGGAAGGGAGAAATAAAAGGAGTGACGAGAAACTTGGACAGATCTCAGAGAAGGCAGAAAAAGAACTTTAGGTGTAAAGTAAGGGTTTTATGGAAAGCACCTGCATTTTGACTTTCTGCCAAAACTCTAAAAGAGATGTTTGTTTTCCCCCAAAACAATTCAGCATTAAGTGGATTTGTTTCTGTCTTGGTGGATTCCAGCTTTTCTAGAGTCACTAACCCTTTTCAACATTTTCTTTCCGTGCAATATATAATATATGTAAAATACTGTGAGGGGGTCACAAATTCGATTCCAGCTTTTCTAGAGTCACTAACCCTTTTCAACATTTTCTTTCCGTGCAATATATAATATATGTAAAATACTGTGAGGGGGTCACAAATTCGATTCCAGCTTTTCTAGAGTCACTAACCCTTTTCAACATTTTCTTTCCGTGCAATATATAATATATGTAAAATACTGTGAGGGGGTCACAAATTCGATTCCAGCTTTTCTAGAGTCACTAACCCTTTTCAACATTTTCTTTCCGTGCAATATATAATATATGTAAAATACTGTGAGGGGGTCACAAATTCGATTCCAGCTTTTCTAGAGTCACTAACCCTTTTCAACATTTTCTTTCCGTGCAATATATAATATATGTAAAATACTGTGAGGGGGTCACAAATTCGATTCCAGCTTTTCTAGAGTCACTAACCCTTTTCAACAGTTTCTTTCCGTGCAATATATAATATATGTAAAATACTGTGAGGGGGTCACAAATTCGATTCCAGCTTTTCTAGAGTCACTAACCCTTTTCAACATTTTCTTTCCGTGCAATATATAATATATGTAAAATACTGTGAGGGGGTCACAAATTCGATTCCAGCTTTTCTAGAGTCACTAACCCTTTTCAACATTTTCTTTCCGTGCAATATATAATATATGTAAAATACTGTGAGGGGGTCACAAATTCGATTCCAGCTTTTCTAGAGTCACTAACCCTTTTCAACAGTTTCTTTCCGTGCAATATATAATATATGTAAAATACTGTGAGGGGGTCACAAATTCGATTCCAGCTTTGCTAGAATCACTAACCCTTTTCAACAGTTTCTTTCCGTACAATATATAATATATGTAAAGTACTGTGAAGGGGGTGGGTCACAAATCCGATTCCAGCTTTGCTAGAGTCACTAACCCTTTTCAACAGTTTCTTTCCGTACAATATATAATATATGTAAAGTACTGTGAGAGGGTGGGTCACAAATCCGATTCCAGCTTTGCTAGAGTCACTAACCCTTTTCAACAGTTTTTTTCCGTACAATATATAATATATGTAAAGTATTGTGAGGGGGTGGGTCACAAATACGATTCCAGGTTTGCTAGAGTCACTAACCCTTTTCAACAGTTTCTTTCCGTACAATATATAATATATGTAAAGTACTGTGAAGGGGTGGGTCACAAATCCGATTCCAGCTTTGCTAGAGTCACTAACCCTTTTCAACAGTTTCTTTCCGTACAATATATAATATATGTAAAGTACTGTGAGAGGGTGGGTCACAAATCCGATTCCAGCTTTGCTAGAGTCACTAACCCTTTTCAACAGTTTTTTTCCGTACAATATATAATATATGTAAAGTACTGTGAGGGGGTGGGTCACAAATCCGATTCCAGCTTTGCTAGAGTCACTAAACCTTTTCAACAGTTTCTTTCCGTACAATATATAATATATGTAAAGTACTGTGAGAGGGTGGGTCACAAATCCGATTCCAGCTTTGCTAGAGTCACTAACCCTTTTCAACAGTTTCTTTCCGTACAATATATAATATATGTAATGTACTGTAAGGGGGTGGGTCACAAATCCGATTCCAGCTTTGCTAGAGTCACTAACCCTTTTCAACAGTTTCTTTCCGTACAATATATAATATATGTAAAGTACTGTGAAGGGGGTGGGTCACAAATCCGATTCCAGCTTTGCTAGAGTCACTAACCCTTTTCAACAGTTTCTTTCCGCACAATATATAATATATGTAAAGTACTGTGAGAGGGTGGGTCACAAATCCGATTCCAGCTTTGCTAGAGTCACTAACCCTTTTCAACAGTTTTTTTCCGTACAATATATAATATATGTAAAGTATTGTGAGGGGGTGGGTCACAAATACGATTCCAGGTTTGCTAGAGTCACTAACCCTTTTCAACAGTTTCTTTCCGTACAATATATAATATATGTAAAGTACTGTGAAGGGGTGGGTCACAAATCCGATTCCAGCTTTGCTAGAGTCACTAACCCTTTTCAATAGTTTCTTTCCGTACAATATATAATATATGTAAAGTACTGTGAGGGGGTGGGTCACAAATCCGATTCCAGCTTTGCTAGAGTCACTAACCCTTTTCAACAGTTTCTTTCCGTACAATATATAATATATGTAAAGTACTGTGAGGGGGTGGGTCACAAATCCGATTCCAGCTTTGCTAGAGTCACTAACCCTTTTCAACAGTTTCTTTCCGTACAATATATAATATATGTAAAGTACTGTGAGGGGGTGGGTCACAAATCCGATTCCAGCTTTGCTAGAGTCACTAACCCTTTTCAACAGTTTTTTTCCGTACAATATATAATATATGTAAAGTATTGTGAGGGTGTGGGTCACAAATACGATTCCAGCCTTTCTAGAGTCACCAACCCTTTTCAACAATCACTTTCCGTACAATATATAATATATGCAAAGTACTGTGAAGAGGTCACAAATCTGACTCTCGAACTTCAATTCGAAACAGTTGATTTGCAGGTTTTTGCTGGAATCATTGTTTTGTCTCATTTACGTTGATAGAGATGATTTTTTTGTTCCTCCGAAATCCACTGCAGGGACCAGTGTGGATGAGCAGTTGAACATTTTCTTACTTGGTTGCAATGCAACACCCTGATATAAAGTAGAAGTTGTGTTACTGTAATATGATTTGGGTGTTATGTATATTGACTGGCAGAAATTACCGACGCTGCCCAAAAGAAAGCTAAAATAAAATTGACGTGGTACATAAATGCACTATGAAACTTAACAAGTAAAAAAATATGCATAAATCGGTTGAGCCGTTTTCGGTCATTACAGACCGATATAAGTGGTCTTTACCGACCGATAAAACATACATTTTAAATCCCGTTTTCCTTCGGAGAAGTTTTGGCAGATAAAATTTATGCATTCACTGAATCCAATCTCATTGCTTGATGAAAATTCCATTCAATTAGATTGCTTGTTTGAGGACATATTTAACTTGGAAACGCACTTTAACATTTTTAACACTTTACAACAAAGTTGAAAAGTGTTTATGACTTTGTTCATTCTGTTTGTCTGTCTCTCCGTTAGCACGATAACTGCCGTACAAATGACTCAATCAAAATGAAATTTTAGTATGTTGTTCAGACGGTCTGTAGGACCTGTGGGAATATAAATGAATAGTATCACCCAATTAGTTTTGGATTGAACCCGGGTTGAAAAAATGAAATACATTGAACCCTATGGGACCTAATTTATCAAACATTTTTAAGCGAATTTAAAATTCATAAATTGTTTCGAAAATTTTAGGTAATATTCAAATTATCCCATAAAAGATGTAAAAAAAATTAGCAAAATATGTTCAGTAGTTTTTTAAATAAAAATTAAAATAATAATTACACCTCTTATATGATCACGTGACCATTATATGAAGAGATCACGTGACCCATTTCAAATTGAAATATGGCATCCATCTTATCTCAAAATCGTGATTTTTAAAGTTCTTTTTAATTTATATTGAGTGTTGTATCCGTCCTAAAACCGCTTTATTTTTGCTTAAATTCTGTGCATCTACATACTGAAATAACGCAACTACAATATATTTGAGTTTAAATGATCATCCAAATTTGATTATTTCTACAACGAACCCTATTTTTCCCTTATGTAAAATGTAAACATCAAAATATGTAGGATGAATTGTATAAGAATTGCTGTATTTCTTTAACGCAAAATTATTTAGCTTATGGAGTCTGCAATATAGCTGATATGAATGAAACATTCATTGATTTTACATAGAGAACAGACGATTTTATAGCAGACTTTTTCAGCATAGCGTTAAAGCATAGAGTTTTAAGCATAGAGTTCTAGCTTAGAGTATTAAGCATAAAGTTAAATTACGTTTAACTCCATGGTTTTAAGTTTTTAAATAAAATAAATTATTGTAGTAATGTGATGAATGAAAGGAATGGAATAAAAGTGTATGAATTTAATATTTACAGTTTTTACATAGAGAGCCAGGCGATTTATAACGTCATTTGAATACAGTTCATTTTTTTTTTCGATGAAGTTTAAAGTTTTCAAATGTAACAAATTATTGTATTATTGTGATAATTTAAAAAATATTACCGCTGAATGTATCGCATTTTAGAGATGTTTAAATAAAATTGCATTGCAGTTGGAAAGTGTTTCATAATATGCTTTATGCATGATTGATCTTTCTCGTTATATACAAGGCCCACTCAATAAGTCTCCGGTCTAACTAAGAAAAACAATTTTTTTTTTAGAAATTCGACTTTATTCATCAACATACTCTCCTTCAAGAGTTATATCTTCATTCCACCGTTCCTCTAACTTTTTGATGCCTTTTTTGTAGAACGATTTGTCTTTGCTCTCAAAATAGACCTCAGTTTCGGCAATCACTTCTTCATTTGAGCCAAATTTCTTTCCCTGGAGCATCTTTTTGATGTCTGCAAAAAGCCAGCAGTCGCTGGGGGCCAGATCTGGAGAGTACAGTAGGTGAGGAAGCAATTCGAAGCGCAATTCATATAATTTAACCATCGTTTTCATCGATTTGTGACACGGGGCATTGTCTTGGTGGAACAGCACTTTTTTCTTTTGTATGTCAGGCCGTTTTTTCTTGATTTCTACACTCAATCGATCCAAGAATGCCATGTAATATTCGCTATTGATAGTTTTACCTTTCTCAAGATAGTCGATGAACAAAATACCATGCGCGTCCCAAAATACAGATGCCATAACCTTGCCAGCTGACTTTTGAGTTTGGGTCGCTTTGGACGACTTTCACCGGCTGCTGTTCACTCAGCTGATGATCTTTTTGATTCAGGTGTGTGGTAATGGATCCATGTTTCATCCATTGTCACATACCGGTGCAAAAAATCCTTCTTATCTCGCTTGAACAGCTCCAAACAGCGCTCTGAATCGTCGACGCGTTGTTGTTTTTGGTCCGGTGTGAGCAAACGCGGCACCCACTTCGAAAGCAACTTACGCATGCTCAAATTTTCGTGTAAAATTGTAAACACACTACCTTCTGATATCTTTAAGGTGTCAGCTATTTCATGCAACTTCACTTTACGGTCTTTCAAAACTATTTTGTGGACTTTTTTAATGTTTTCCGGAACAACTGCCGATTGTGGGAGACCAGAGCGTTCAGCATCATCGGTGTTTGTACGACCGCGTTTAAATTCAGCATACCAGTCAATAATAGTTGATTTCCGTGGTGCAGAGTCTCCATAACGCTTATCAAACCACCGTTTGGCTTCAACAGTATTTTTCCCATCAAAAAACAATGCTTAATCAACACACGAAATTCTTTTTTATCCATTGTATTGAAAATTACAAAACTGGGGTCACTAAAACCACTGTAACCTATAAACTAATTGTCAGAATGTCATGAAATTTTGACACGCATCGTTTGAAGGTTGGTACTATACAGAAATCATATGGGTCTGTCAACAGTGTTGCCATATATGTGTCAGACCAGAGACTTATTAAGTGAAGTGTTATTTTATGGGATAAGTTGAATATTTCCTAAAATTTTCAAAGCAATTTGGGAATTTTAACTTCCCTTAAAAATATTTGAAAAATGAGGTCCCATAGGGTTTAATGCATTTCACCTTTTCAACCCGAGTTCAATCAATGCCTTTCTGGTAGGTCGGACGGTCTGGGTCTCAAACAAACAAACCCGGGTTCAATCCAAAACTAATTGGGTGAAATTATTCATTTACATTTACATATGTCCCACAGACCCTCTGAACAACATACTAACATTTTATTTTGATAAAGTCATTTTTACGGCAGTTATCGTGCGAACGGACAAATAGACAGACAGAATGACCAAAGTCATAAACACTTTTCAACTATGTTGGAAAGTATTAAAAAGGGAAGAAAAAAATTCGAAATATGATTAAAAAACATGGAAGCAATAACAACCAAGCGAATGGTATTTTTCTCCCAGAACATTCAATTCGGCACCCAATTCGGCAAAAGCCAATCTCATTCCATCTATAAACAACCGTAGGAAAAGAATTTTATCGGGTGCTTTAAGACGCATGTGAGGCTAAACGGAGCGAAAGAAAATGCCTGAACAAATTCCATAATCCAGGCCACGATATCCGCCTAGAACTAGATTTATATTTCAGCCCCAGCAGCTTTACGGTCCACTTTTCTTCTTCTTCTTCTTATCTCTTCTAAACACTGATAATCTCGATCACCCATTCGTCTATCTAAAAAGAAGACTTGGAAGTTGTAAATAACGGATTACTTGTGGGATCATGCAGTTTATAGTATCAAAAAGCGCTAAGTGAACTTGATAATATTAAATATTATCTAAGTTTCCTTAGATCAAAATAAATGAGATTGCACTGACCCATTAATAAACAGTGAAAATCCACTTTTGGTGGAACAAGTAGACTTTTGGTGTTATTTTCCCGCCAACAATTCGTTCTATTTTAATAACGAATATTGTCCCGACTATTCTGTTCCCCATTATTATCTCCACTATTGACCCCACTATTTTACCCATTTTCATTAATATTATGCGTATTTGACATTAATACATAATCCATTTTCTGATTCATAAAGAACTAGACGGCAACCAAACTGGCCGTTTTATATGTTTTATTTTATTTTATTGTATTTATTTATGTATTTATTTATTTTTAAAAGAAGAAAAATATTTGTTTGTATTTTACGCTGCTTGCATTCTACAATCAGTTAAACCTTGATTTAAATATTTACTTGATTATTAATACTACTGAAATTGCTTTCTTACGTTGTTATAAAATTCCACCAAAGAGAAAAGGATAGGAAACGCTCTTGAGATTCTGGCAGGCCGTCAAGTTTAAGACTATTAGGAGGATGAAATACATATTTCTTCCTCTTCCTCCTAGAGAGGATGAAATAAATATTTCATCCTCCTAGACTAGGAGGATGGAATATTTTATCAACCTAGTTTCAAAAACGGGGAGCGGGCGCATAGCCGCGAAGTGGTGCAGTGTTTCCTTCAGAACTTTTTGACTGGGGAGGCGAATGAAATTTAAAGGGGGCGAGGCGGGAAGGGGAAATTTTCTATTTGCCCAAAATAAATATATCTTAATTCTGTGTCATATAAATAGAAACTAGGTTAACATAAAATGTCTTCTGGGGGCTTCGCCCCCCCCCCCCCCTTCCCGCCGGAGTATGCCTGAAAAAAACACTGATGGCGCACAGGAGGCACCTGCCTCTTATGCCGGTGGGATGAATGAGCTCGCAAAGCGATCTCCGAGGATTGGTGGATGTCAACGAACGAGGGACGGAACCTCAGCATATTACGTCTGCGTTATTAAGTTTAAAATTTACAGCGTATTACGTTTAAAATTTTACATAGAAACATTTTTTTTTCCAGAATCAGCTTAGATAGATCTAATATGATGTGTGATATGGATCCAGCATTAAATTCTAGTGGGAATAGGAGTCTAAATAGGGATTTTCTTTTCCCGTTCCAGAGATATCAGTTCCGATATAAAAAGTTTACATTTTCCTTGCAATATATATTTCTCAGGATTGGCTATAGTTAGAGCTTAAATGATAACGGATATGGATTCAACATCGAATTTCTGAGGCTGTAGAATGGCTCACTAAGGATTTCTATTTCCGGTTCTGGAGGTTGTCCCTTTCGGTTTTTTCCGAAAATTCGCATAACTATGAAATAAATGTGCAAAAGAGTATAAAAATTCTTAATAGTTTCTTCGAAAATAAAGTGTACACACTACTTGCCCCCCTATGCCCCTCCTTTAAAAATATCTTGTTGTTAAGTTCCTCTACCAAATATAGAAGGAAAGAGAGTCATCTCAGTAACTCAATGGATAAAGAGTCATCTGAAGGGTGGTACGTATCTCTGCTCAAACATGAGTTATTTCAACGGCACTCTAGTCATTTACCCTTACAGTGTTGGATGTAATGTATGAACGAAGTACGAATAATACCAAAATAGTACAATCACAAAAATAAAACTGTTGCTTGTAAGAAATGAACTTGCAATAATTCCTTGAAAAAAAAAAGCAGACATATGTCAATTAAGATATTACAATTGCTTCGAAGGTGTTATATGCCCCTTCCTCAAGCGAAAAAACAGTATAACAACCAAGAACGTTATACGTCCTTAACCACTGCTTAGAACGTCTGTAATAACTGCCTAATCAGTTCGTTCTAGCAGCCAGTTGAAGATTGGTATTTTAATTTCCGATAAGATATTATTAATTTTCATATTATTTGTATATTATTGTTCTGATTGTATATTTATTATTTGTATATTATTATTTGTGTATTATTATTGTTCATTATTTGTATATAATTAATTTTCATATATAAAAATTAATAATGCATAGGACTAATCTTTCGAAATTATTTTGTTAGAAAATCTGTTGATTACATCGCAAACTTGCATTGGGAAAAGATAAAACAAACACTGTGTTTGTTCTTCACATAAAATATTACCTTCTTTTATCTCAAAGGCTAACATTCGTAAATTTTATTGCCCAATCTTACCTGGTAAAGACTTCAGTGAACGAACGCTATCTGCCAACAGCTAAAGATAGCAGTCGAAATTTTAGAATTGGAACTTTTAAATGGAGAAGTTTTATAACTCCGTTACGTTTATCACTCGAATTGATATTACTCCAAACACTGAAATTGGGTTTCTGGTACCGATCGGTCAATTGGATACAGTAACACAAATATTGCAACGATTCCCAAACTTTTTTAGCCGAAGAACACATTTTAAATGTGTGATCAGTGCAGACAGTACATATATTGCAGCGGTTCCCAAACCTTTTAGTCGAAAAACATATTTTAAACTAATTCTTCACTTTGAGCGTGATCCAATCGTTATATATACCTTTATTTTTAAAATTATAAAACCTTTATAAATTAACAAAATAAACCTTTTAATCTGCAGACAATATTAAAAGAATGAAAAAAATTCTTTTTTTACTTGAGATACTTTATCGTCTGTGTTTTTTTTTTGTTTTTTTTTTAGCAACTGCAACATTTTATTTATTTATTTTTTACTGAGTGGCAATATTAGGTTATGTTTATGTATTACTACCAACAGCTTCATTTAGAATATTCTATGCATAAAATAGTATTTTACGGATAGCTTAGTTTAGAATATTCTATGCATGAAATAGCGGGTTTTTTTCTTAAAGGTTTAGAATTATTTATTTTTATAGTTTATTGTTATGATGATATATTTTGTTTAATAATCAATTTAGAAATGACATGTAAATTATTTCATTTACTTGAATTAATGGAAGAGTGATCTATGAACGACAAGTTATAGAACCGTAAGTTGTTTGTAAGTAGTGCTTTTCTCTGACTGTTTATTATCTCAGCACGGGAGGATTAACCTCTTTCCTTTTGTTGAAAATGATTATAAAATTTCAAAAAGAAAGACTTCAAAAATTAAAATGCCATGTCAAATTGTGAATCAAGTTTCTTTACATTATATAATCCACACAAAGAACGGGTATAAAGATATTTCCTTATAATTTGAAAGTCTCGATAAATTCAACATTAAGAGTGGGGGAGTTGTGATGACTGAGATTTTGTTGTATGCTGGTTTCCATAGAGTGAGTGTGTTCAGCGAATAAAATTATCTAATTTTATATTAAATGCAGACGGATCAAAAGTGTTGGTTGATAACGTATTTAAATTGCTTTTAGGGTAATATGACAGTGGATGCCTCGAGAGACTAATTAACGGCGAAAACTGAAGAGTTTACAAAGTTTTAAGAAAATTTCCTTTATGTTAGAAAATGAAAGCTGAGGACATTTAATATTGCCTCGTGACAATATTGCCTCGAGGCAATATTAAGACATTTAATATTGCCTCGTGAGAGTTCGTTACAGCTTGCTCGTCCGGATCACCAATGTAGTGAGAAGGTAAAATCATCAACTTGGTAGTACTGAGGTTTGATTTCGGGGCTAAAGCAGGGTAGACTTGTTTTCGTCATAGCGTTGAGCTAAATACGTATCCAGCTCAAGGTATTTAAGACTTCCTTATGAGCGTTCGCTACAGTATGTTAAAAGTTCTATTTACAATATCTTTTTTGTATACGCACAGTTTTGACTTAAATAAGATTTTATATAAGGAACCTACTAACAAACAAATCTGCTTAAATAAAAAACGCATCTTTCATCTTGATTGTCTTCTTGTATATGTAAATCGAGATTTGGTCGTGTGTATGTATTAAGCGCGAAAAAAAAGTAGTATAGTTTCTAAAAAATATGTAAATCTAAGCCCTTAAAACTATTATTCTTAAAATACGATGCATACTAATATAGTGATTTGCATATTGATATACATACTAATTATAATAGAATTACATTTGCTTAAAAATAGAATATAAACTCAGGTATGTACATTTCAAATAAGAAGAAATTATAAAATTAACGTAAATTAATCGGCTCAAAATGCCAATTCAAGGATCCAAAGAATTCATGTTAATCATATTTAAGTCTCATTAGTTATAGATAAGAGTTATTATTTTCTTCTAGTTATAAATTAATAAAGTTAATGTTTGTGACAATTATAATTAAAAATATAGTTGTTAACTGCGAAGTTAAATTTATCAAATAAACAAGAAAGATCAATCATGCATAAAGCATTGATTATGAAACACTTTCTAACCACAATTTTATTTAAACATCTCTAAAATGCGATACATTCAATGGCAATATTTTTTTAATTATCACAGAACTACAATAATGTATTTTACTAGAAAACGTCAAACATCATCGAAAAAAATGAACTTTATTTAAATGACGTCATCGAAATATAAATCATCCGACTTTCTATATAAAAGCAGTGAATATTTCATTCATACACTTTTATTGCAGACTCCAGAGTTAAATAATTTTGCGTGAAAAAAATTCACCCATCTTACAATCAATTGTTTACATTCTGTATTTAAACTAAAAAATATTGTCATTCCGTTAGCGTAGAATATAGATGCACGGAAAATACGCAAAAATAAAGCGGATGGATGCAACACTCAATATAGATTTAAGAACCTCGAAAGATAGATTCTCTCTATAGATTTAAGACCTCGAAAAATCACGATTTTTACTCTGGGAAAAAAATAAATGCCCTATTTTATTTTGAAGTGGGTCACGTGATCTCTTCATATTATATGGGTATCATTATTATTTTTATTTTTATTTAAAAACTACTGAACTCATTTCACTGAAATTTTTTTTATATATTTTATGGGATAATTTGAATATTTCTTAAAACTTTCGATGCAATTTGTGAATTTTAACTTCTCTTAAAAAATGTTTGAAAAATTAAGCCCCATAGGGTTCAATGTATTTCACTTTTTCAACCCGGGTTCAATCCAAAACTAATTGGGGGATATTATTCATTTACATTTCCATATGACCGCCTCAACAACTTACTAAAATTCCAATTGATAAAGTCATTTTTACGCCAGTTATCGTGCGAACGGACGGACAGACAGACAGACAGATAGAATGAACAATGTCAAAAACACTTTTGAACTATTTTGTTAAGTGTTAAAAATAGTAAATTAATAAATTTCTACGTTTGTAACTCCTACATTTATAGTTTACTTTTGCTTGCGGTGTGTGCCGCGGAATTTTGAGAAGATGGGCCAAGTGTGAGAAAATGTTCATTGTTCATAAACGGGTCACCCAGGGATAAGCCTGGTGTCTGGAGGGTCTGGAAAGATCTAAACACATTAGGTAATTTTTTATGGATAGAACTTGAAACACTCCACTAGAAGGAAAACAATGATTAAATAAAAACCTATTTCCTCCTCCAAATTAAAATGAGCTCCCTTCTGGTACAAACTAAAACATAAACTTGTGAATATTTCCTCATTTTTAAATGTACGAATTGTCTATATTCTATTCAAATTATGTCGAATATCGTTTGAGAAACATATTGGCGATTAAAGGAAAAAATTCCAAATAATGAACTCGGCATTGACATGTCTCTTCAGAAAATATCGAACCGTTTGATCTACTGTCCATTGTTAATTCAGTGATTGAGAATGCTTTAATCGGTGTAGCTTGACACCTTTAAAAATATATCTGATGTGGGCAGCACATGACTTTCTTTACACAATGTGATGCCTTTTACTTCTTTTACAGTGAAATAATTGAGTACCAGATCAGCAGAACAATGTTTTTGGCAGGGCAAAAACACCACATAAATTGAAATTGAACGCTATTGAGAGTCCAAACAGAATTATTCATTCTTTCTTACGACCCAGACCGTCCGACCTATCGAAGCCGTCTCGGCCGTCTAAAGATATAAGATATCTGTTAAGACGGCCGAGGCAGTGTCGCCCAATTTAGATCGGAACCCAGTAAGAGCGATATCCACAGGGCCCGTGTCCTCCCCCTCTTGCAACCTACTACGTCGGAAGAATTTCTTATTCATACTCATGTGCAAAATACTCATCTTTTCTAACTACTTCGTTTCTCCTAAGAATTAATCCTAAGAAACGTGCGTGCACTCCTATTACAACCCAAGGACTAGCTAGACTAGCCCGGCGAGGTTTAAAAATTCACAGAATTCAGATATATTACTGAAGGTAACTTTGAGCCTAATTTGATATTTTTAGCTGCTCCGGTTCTCGAATTATTCACTGAAAACATGGACCTTCCTATTGCGGGTTGAACCGAGAAAGTTCAAAATTCAAACAATTTGTCACGCCACGAAAAGCAATGATATTCCAAATTTGAGCTTTCTACCTGCTCTGGTTCTCAAGCTATTCCCCGAAAACATTTACATTCCTATTTTATTTCTACTCCAAATAAAATATATTTTCTGTTCCAAATAAAATCGATTTTCTGTTTCAAAACTGTCCGTTTATAATATTTTAAAATATCTATTTCTTATTTATTTTAAAAATTGTATCACTAAAGACCGTAACACGCGATGACACCTGCAATGCTTGTCAAAGTAAATGGTAATATTCTTTATGGAATGGATATATTATTTTTTATTTATGGTAATACCTTTTATGGACTAGTTCGTTTTGTTGCCGTGTTCGTTATCCTAACTTCTTTAATTTCCCGCTAGCGGCGTTCCAATCATTTTTATTATATCGGGTATAGTCACTTTGCTATAGAAATGTGTACACTGATGGACATTTCCTTACACAATTATTGGTATCGGAGAAAGTCGAATAAAGTTTCACATGCTATTTTTTTTTTCAACACCATTTGAAACTCTTATTTTTAAATCTATTTAATGACAACGCCAATTGTCATGATATTAAAAGGTCTTTTATCATACTTATGAAAACATCCACAAATATTTATAGCTGTGAGTACATTGAAAGAGAAGATCTTTCGAAAGACGAAAGGGCGTTTCCATACAGAACAGTTGGAAATAGCAATTAGGAACTTGGTGTGAAATTTCATGAGTCACAGTACGTAGGACACAAGCAATTTATTATTCAAATGCATAAGTCTATAGTTATTAGTTGGCTAACAAATGGATTTGTTAAAGACTGATAAAGAAAGAATTCCAGCTTGGATTTACATGTTCCAAGACTCTGATACGCTATAAAAATATAACTTGGCTATTCTGCAGGGCAGGCTCAAAGTCAGAGCCAGTGAGGGCTACGCCTGGGGCGCCGTTACAGAGGAGTAAAAGATGCAATTTACGGGAAAAAAATCTCACAACCTAAGCAGTTTTACAATAATTTTGAATATTTTTTTATTTATATATAACTTTTAAGTACGACTTTTTATGTATAGCAATATTAGAATCGTTAGGATATATTTAATGAGAAAAATTTAAATGAAAATACATCTGTTTCATTAATAATATATGCTTATTATTATCCTGCATTACTTAAAAAAACATGCATATCAACAGTTTAATAATATAGAATTTTGGCATTTTAAACTACTACTTTCAAGTATATAACTTAAATATTATTATACATAAAATATCTGAATAGTTAAATCCAATTTTAGAATCTATACATAAATAAATACATAATATTTCAATAACGTTTTTGAAAAAATATATATATGAATAATTAATGCTGATTTTAGAATCAATGCATAAATATACATCCTAATTTAATAATTTTATATATAATACAAAAAGAATGATTAATGCTATTTTTTAAATCTATACATAAATGTACTGCATATAGTATTTTAATAATGTTTGTGATTCTAAGTGGAAGGGATTTCGTTCAGACCTTACGGGATGGATCTATGAATCCGATGACGTGAAAATTATATGCAATTCATTTTTAACACTTTACAACAAAGTTGAAAAGTGTTTATGGCTTTGTTCATTCTGTCTGTCTGTCTGTCTGTCTGTCCGTTAGCACGATAACTGCCGTAAAAATGACTTTATCAAAATGAAATTTTGTTATTGAGATGATCTGTGGGACCTATGGGAATATAAATGAATAATATCACCCAATTAGTTTTGGATTGAACCCGGGTTGAAAAAATGAAATACATTGAGCCCTATGGGATCTAATTTTTCAAACATTTTTTAAGCGGATTTAAAATTCACAAATTGCTTAGAAAATTTTAGGTAATAGTCAAATTGTTCCATAAAATATATAAAAAAAAATTCAGCGATATATATTCAGTAGTTTCTTAAATAAACATTAAAATAATAATTACACATCTTATATGAAACGATCACGTGACCATGATATGAAACGATCACATGACCCACTTCAAAATGATATATGGCATCCATCTTGTTTCAAAATCGTGATTTTTTAAAGTTCTTTTTCATTCATATTGAGTGTTGTATCCGTCCTAAAACTACTTTATTTTTGCTTAAATTCTGTGCATCTACATACTAAAACAACACAATGACAATATATTTGAGTTTAAATTATCATTCAAATTTGATTATTTCTACAACTAAGCCTATTTTTCACCTATGTAAAATGTAAACAGCAAAATATGTAGAATGAGTTGTATTAGAATTACTGTATTTCTTTAACACAAAATAATTCAGTCCATGGAGTCTGCATGGCTGATATGAATGAAATATTAATTGATTTTATAAACAGAAGGACGATTTTTTTCGATGAAGTTTTAAGCATAGAGTTTATGAATTGTAGCTCCATGGTCTTAATGTTTAAATAAAATAAATTATTATAGTATTGTGATGAATGAAATGAATGAAATCCTGCTTTTATAGAGAGATCCAGGCGTGTTATTTTTTCTATCACGTCATTTGAATTTATTTCAGTTGTTTTCGATGAAGTTTTCAAATATAATAAATTATCGTAGTATTATTATAGTTTTAAAAATATTACCGTGGAATGTATTGCATTTTAGAGATATTTAAACCAGGCAATTTATATTTCAATGCCGTCATTTGAATGAAGTTCATTTTTTTCAATGAAGGTTTAAGTTTTCAAATATACGAAATCAATGTAGTATTGTGATAAGTTTTAAAATATTACCGAGGAATGTATTGCATTTTCGACTTTTTAAAATAAAATTGCATTGAAGTTGGAAAGTGTTTCATAATCAATGCTTTAAGCATGATTGATCTTTCTTATTTAACATATTACATACTTGTAGTTAAAGTGTTTAGGACTTTGTTCATTCTGTCTGTCTGACCGTTCGCACGATAACTGCCGTGAAAATGACTTTATCAAAATGAAATTTTTAGTATGTTGTTGAGACGGTCTGTAGGATATATGGGAATGTAAATGCATAATATCACCCGATTAGTTTTGGATTGAACCCGGGTTGAAAAAATGAAATACATTGAACCCTAGGTGACCTCATTTTTCAAACATTTTTTAAGCGAATTTAAAATTCACAAATTACTTCGAAAATTTTAGGAAATATGCAAATTATCCCTTAAAATATATAAAATAAAAATTCAGCAAAATAGGTTCGGTACTTTTTAAAATAAGCATTGAAATAATAATGACACCCATATAAGAGATTACGTGACCCACTTCAAAATAAAAGAGGGTATCCATCATTTTTCACAGAATAAAAATTGCGATTTTTAAAGTTTTTAAAATTTATATTCAATATTGCATCCGTCCTAAAACCGCTTTATTTTTGCGTGTTTTCCGTGAATCTATATTCTACGCCAACGCAATTACTTTTTAATTTAAATGATAATCAAACTTTGATTAACGAAGCCTAATTTTAATGGATGCTGAATGTAAACAAGTGACTGTAAGATGAATTGTATAAGAATTGCTACAAGGCCCAGACCGGAGGGCTGGCCAAAAATATGGGTTAGCATCAAATTCTCCGGCCGGGAAAAAGCGATAACACTAACAAGAAGTAGGTCCAACTAACCAGGCAATCCTACCAGACAGAATTATTAAACGCAAAAATTACAAAGTAGGACTACATTTCTTCCGCCACTAAAGCAGGTTATATATATTGGCATTCCAATATACTAAATATTTTACAATTAACATATCTAATAAAACATTAATAGTATATCAAACTGAATACAAAAATTTCAAAATTTATACAACATCTATAAATGACAAACATAAAGGATAGAAGGATATATGCTCAATCCAATAGAGCACTTTAAACCCTATTAATATCCTCGCAGCAACCCAATTTGAAAATATAATAAAGTTACTTTACTAAAACAAAATAAGGACCAAAAACAATCCAAACACCAGTCCGAAAAACAACCCCAAGAAACCCCCCTAACATTACCCTTAAAATATCAAGAGCACCAGAGCCATCCATCAAAATCAACTCTACCATTAGTAATGTCATAAGCCACCTATACACATTCTCGAATCCTCGCAGTGGACGAGGAGGTAGACAAAACCCTGCTAAACCAAAGTGCCTGGTGCTCATCCAAAGGCCTGGCCAGGTGAAATTCCCGACTTAAAACACTGTCAAAAACATGATGATCAGGGTCGCCAACCATGCCACAAAGGCAATCCGGCGAATCCCTGACCTATGCAAGTATTCGGGAAAAGGGCCATGACCACAGGCAAAAGAAAAAGGGAATGTTCAAAGACATGAAAGTCCAGGTCCACAACCGGACGAAACGACCGAGCACGCAAGTCAGAGGCCAGGGATCCAATATAGCCCCCCCCCCCCCTCCAATCACTTTCCGACGACTTTTCTACTTTCCGACGCAAATGACCAGTCAGCAGCAAGCGCGGGACAGGTACCAAAATCAGATCCCCAGTCCGGGCAGCATCCTTAACATAATCATCTGCCAGCTCATTCCCAGGAATACCTACATGAGCACGAACCCAACAGTATAAGAATTGCTGATTTTTTTTTTCAAGCAAAATTATTTAACTCTGGAGTCTGGAACAAAAGTATATGACTAAAAGATAACCAGATTCCGGTCGCCCACTTTGCTGCTCTATGTCTTCGGATGAGCCTGTCGGTCTGGGCTTTCGACACTACTTATGACGGAGAACCAGATTATTTATATTTCGATGACTTCATTTGAATAAAGTTCATTATTTTCGTTGGAGTTTTAAGTTTTCACGTAAAATAAACTATTGTAGTTCTGTGATAATTTAAAAAATATCACCGTTGAATGTATATCGCATTTTAGAAATGCAATCCATTCAGAGCTGGTTGCATTTCAATTGGAAGGTGTTTCATAATCAATGCTTTATGCATGATTGATCTTTCTTGTTTTTTATCAATTTTGGCCGTTATAGTGGGATTCCCAAAATCCTGCCATTGACAGTTGCACTTGTTTCCTGTTTAACAATGTCAACTCATAGTCCTGCACTTCACTTTAATTGATTTTGAATTATTTTATTTATTTATTTATTTCGTTTCTTCGATGATTCGAGATGTTCACAATTTAAAACTGAAACTGTAATAAAGTAATACGTATTCCATAAATCATATTTGAGCATGCAATGTAGACATTCCTAGTTTAAGAGTTTAATTATTCGAACTAAAAGTTGAGACCACTGAAACTAATAGTACGAACAAGTAGACTGATATTTGAAAATTATTATACATACTTTCGTATAAACTAAAATAGTGTGTATATATATATATATATATATATATATATATATATATATATATATATATATATATATATATATATATATATTTATAAGTTAACTTTTTCTGTGGTGATTCTTTTTAACTAAAAATAATAAAAATTTTAATTGCAGCAATTTAAGGGCTTTGCAGATGTCATTTCGGGAAAGATTTAGTTGAATGATCACTGAATTTGTTTGTTATTTCATGCAATTAAACTCAATTTAATGAATTAAAGAAATAAAGAGAAAAGGAATTTGAGTCTGTTGGAAAGTCATGTGCTGGCCGCATCAGATTTGTCTGTGTGTGTGTGGGGGGGGGGGGGGGGGGCAAATTCTCAAAGTCCTACTTCGCCTTAGATGAAAAATATCTTTGATCCGACCCTGTGACCCTAAAGTGAAGAAAGTTTTCTTGTTGAATAAAGGATTAGTGCTTTGATCGATGAGTTGCAGGCGGAACAGCCCAGTGGTTAAAGTTCAGGGATTGCACTCGGAGGACTCGAGTTCGATTCCGGGCTCTGCTCAAACTGTCTCCGTACTCACGCAGAGTACGGGCACATTAAATATGTGGATCTAAAAGTCCTTCCGATAGGTTGTTGGTAGGGGAAGGGGAATACAGTTCCTGTGGATGTCGCCCTCCCCTCCCCCCGGGTATCAGTCGAAATTGGGTGGCACTCTCCCGGCCATCCAAACAGATACCGTACGTACACCTTTAGGTAGGTGGGACGGTCTGGGTCGAAAGAAAGAAAGATCGATGAGTTGCAGCTATAATTTCAATTATGAGAGTGTAATATTATAAAAATATATTATTTCGCAGCGCCTACTGTGTAGTCAAACTTTAAATATTTCCAACGATTCAAAAATGCATATTAAAAGGTAAAAAGAAAATATATATCCCAAAACCATTATTTTATATCAATAACTAAACAGTCTTATATTGTTGAATCCGGAGTCCTTCAGTTAGATATTAATCTTCTCCATCAAGTACTTCTACTTGCCAATTTCCTGGTTTTTCATTATTTCAGCTACTGAAAGAATTCCCTTTCAACCTATCATCACCGTGTTTAATTGTTCGAAAACTTTCGCATCCGAACACGGGTATGACGATGCAAACGGGATTCTGTTCTTTTTTTCTATTGTACCAAAATGGTTTTGCGTGAACAACATTTTGGGGAAATAAAACTCCAATAAAGTTTGATAAGTTTATTCGATTTTTTTCAGACTCATTTATTTCGTTTACAGCATGGACGCCCATACAATTTTTCCCATGAAGGGACAAACCACTAATGTCATTGAGAAAAACTCCAGGATGAGATAGATGTACAGCATCGACTAGCTTGATGTCCAAATTTGTGACCTTGAACGTGCAGGGGAGGACAAGTGCCCCGTCTTGCCCTCTCCTATGGACGCCTATGGTTTACAGACTTTCAAAGTGCTGCAAATTACATGCAAGCTGTTTATAAGCAATATATATTTCCAAGATAATATTGTTTTTATAGTTCATTAAACCGCAGATATATGAATTTCTCCTATGAACTTTTAATTTAAATTAAAATGAATTAATCTATAAAAAGTAATAATAATATTACTAAATATTGAAGAAGGATCGAGGGATGATATAAATGATGTTTCAAGCCAGATGTGGCCCGGCTAATTATGGATTGACCGGTATTTAAATCGTCCACTTGACAATCGTATTTCCAACATAATAAAAGAAATAGTTGAATAATTAAAAAAAAAAAAAACTTTTAAAAGAAATATATATTGCAAACTTGTATCTTATTATGAACATAAAGTTCATATTAAGATACAAGTTTCACTATTTAGATGCTGAGAACATGTGCCGTCTAATTATAGTATAGTCGGATATGCAGAACCGGTTAATATTTAAACATAATAAACAAAATTAAAAGAAATTCATACAGACACCATAACACTTTTGAAAGAAACTTTGGTGAAAATTTTGCATTTGTAACATTTCTACTATGCTTTTATTCATCGTGAGATAAGTGGACTTGAACAATACTGAATATGAATGTAGGCAAAAATGAAGACCTTAGGTATCTTATTAAATAGTATTTCCTTTTCTTTTCTCTAAAACTATGCATTTGTTTGATCGGAAAAAGTAATACTTAAACTATATGCAAACTAAATTAAAAATAAAATTATTTTAAATCCTTGTAATATATAGGAAAATTAATTTTTATAATTTTTAACCTTTGTATCATTTCTGTACAGTAAATAAATTCAAAATTTAAATAATGATGAAAAGTAAAATCCATCTGTATCATCATCATCCTATTTTAATGGATTTTTTATTGCATTTAAAATTTGAATTTTTCATAACAATGAAGACTAAAATAAAATCAATAAGGATCAACTTATTTTAATAGATTTTTTAATGCATTTGAGATCTAAACTTTTCATAATCACGAAAACTAAAATCCATAAGTATAATTTTATATAAATGTTTCCTTATTGCATTTAAAATTTAAATTTTTCATAATCATAAAAACTGAAATCAATGATTATAAACTTATTTTAATGGGTTTTTTTTATTGTAATTAAAATTTAAACTTTTCATAATCATGAAGACAAAATCAATGAGTATCAACTTATTCTAATGGATATTTTTATTTTATTTAAAATGCAAACTTTGCATAACCACGAAATAAAAAATCATCGAGTACCATCTTCTTTTAATGGAATTTTCTTATTGTATTTAAAATTGAAACTTTTCATAATCATGAAGACTAAAATAAATGATTGTCATCTTATTTAATGAGTTTTTCTTATAATATTTAAAATTTTCATACTCATGAATACTAAAATCAAAGAGTATCATCTTAATTTAATGAATTTTTCTTATAATATTTAAACTTTTCATAATCATGAAAACTAAAATCAATGAGTATGATTTGAGTTTACTTGACTTTTCTAATTGTGTTTAAAATTGAAACGTTTTATAATCATGAGAAACAAGATCAATCATGCATAAAGCATCGATTATGAAACACTTTCCAATTGAAATGCAATTTTATTTAAACATCTCTAAAATGCGATACATTCAGCACTGATATTTTTTAAATCATCCCAGTACTACAATAATTTATTATACTTTGAAACTAAAAACTTCATCAGAAAAGTTAATGCTATAAATCGTCTGCTTCTCTATGTAAAATCAATGAATATTTATTTCATTCATATCATTCATATCACTTATATTTCAGAGTCCAGAGCTAAAAAATTTTGCGTGGAAAAAATTCAGCAATTCTTATACAACTCATCATAAAATCGTTTGATTTCTTTGCATTCTGCATGCTATAAAAATTAGGCTTCGTTGTAGGAATGATCAAAGTTTAGTGATCATTTAAAATTAAAAATATTCTAATTGCGTTGTCACAGAATTTAAATACACAGATAATATACAAAATTAAGGCGGTTTTAGGACGGATGCGACACTAAATATAAATTTAAAGGATCTTTAAAGAATCTTGGATACCCTATTTTATTTTGAAATGAGTCACGTGATCTCTTCATATAATATGGGTGTAATTATTATTTCAATTTTTATCTAAAAAACTGCCTAATATATTTTGCTGAAATTTTTTTTAAACCTTTGTAAAGAACCTTGCTGCCCCAATTGGGAATCGAACCCTGGATCTATGAACTGGCCAACTGACGCTCTACCGTTGAGCTACTGGAACGAAATTGCATGCTCTTATCGTCGAAGTAGAGTCTGCACATTTTACGTGGTACTTTGAATATTTCCTAAAATTTTCGAAGCAATTTCTGGATTTTAACTTCTTATTAATTGCAATTATTTGTGATTATTCATTGCAGTCATTTGCAATTATTATTTGCAGTTATTCGTAATTAGTCATTGCAGTAATTCGCAATTATTATTTGCAGTTATTCGTAATTAGTCACTGCGGTAATTTGTAATTTTTCATTGAAGTTTAGTTTAGAAGTATTTTGTGGTATTTTAGAAGTATTATGTGGAACGCTAACCTATATTTCGCCAAAAAGTAAATGAACAGTTACTTTATAATTCCAAGCACTTAACACTTACCTGCGCTGATGCTGAGAGACAAAAGCACAAGAACACCACACAAATTAAAGTGGAAAATCATTTTTAAATTGCTAAAAAACAGAAAATAGAACTCCGAGAGCGAAAGAGAGAAGTTTTACAATCCTTCCTGGGTTATCATCAGTCTGCTTGTGTTTACAGTCGGGAGTAGGACGGAATTTCTTTCAAAAGTCGCCAAAACCCGCCAAGCTTGCGCGGAACGAATATTCGCTAAATGGGTGACACACTTGTTTAACTGATTTCCGGCACCAAAAATAAAAGCAAGGATTATAGGTAATACGGAATCGGATCAGCTGATATAACGAAACAGCTTTTAAACACGGGAAACTATCCGTTTCATAAAAAATAAATAAATAAATAAATAAAAATGTACAGAGTCATGAGCCCCCCTGGAGGAGGAAAGGGAGGATTTGTCTCTTATAGTGGGCATTAAACTAGTTAATGTTGCAGGTCTTATCCTTGTCGGACAGCTCAATGGTTAGCGCATGGGGATTGCACGCGGACTTTCCGAGTTCGATTCCCACCTCTGTCCAAACTGCTCCCGGGTTCACGCAGAATACGGGCACGTGAAATATGTGGGTCCGTAAATCCTTTTGAGAGGTTGGTGATAGGAGGAGGATAAGGTCCCTGTGGATGCCGACCCCCACTGGGTTCCGGTCTAAATTAGATGGCACTTCCATGCTGTCCAAACAGATACCCCCCACTCCTGAAAGTTCCATAAGTGCTCACGCATGGAGTAGAGAAGACTTTCTGAAAGATTTCTAAATCTGCATTTCTCAGGTGTCACTAAAATTCAAATAATATTTTAGAACTCCAGTAGTGATGAACGTTAATACAATGGAGTGAGTTTATGAGATTTTGCAAATAAAAATCATGTATTTATATTAGTTATGAAAGTTATAGATTAGTAGCCATTTGGAAAACATATTTATTATGTGGAGATAAAAAAGTTCGGACATCATACTAATTTTAACTTGAAAGAATAATACAGTCAACAATCCCCCCCAACCCCACCCCCACCCCCAATTGCATTATGCATCTAGAATTTTAGCATAATAGAAATGAGTAAATTGCTTCCTCACTTTAAGAGGAGATAGTAGTTTCTAACCTTCCAAAAAAAGATTTTTCAAATTTAATTAAAAAATATATTATACATTTTTAGGATTCATTTAAAGAAAACCGCACCAAAATCGAGTGCCCATTAATCAGACGGAGATAAAAAGTGCATTTGTATCCATCGCAATTTTCTCCATTTCGGCCCTTCTTTAAATTTTACATCAGTTTCAAATTTTTGTGTCTGTCCGGATAATTAAAAATAAAAAAGTATTTCATTTGCGTGGAAATTAATATACATGTTGAAGTAAGAAGTAGAAATGGTTTCTGAAGGGCTAGTGCTTTGAAAAAGTTCCCTGTTCTCACAGCCCCTGCAGTTTGTTTTTTCCTCAAACATATATATGTGGTCGGGATGAATTTTGTCACCATTACTCGTCCAACTTTATCGACTTTATGAAACAATTTTCGTTATCACAACGTCAACTTTCTTTCCTATAAGGGACTTTTATAAATTTTTAACGTCTATTTGGCATGCTTACCTTCCTCTTCAAAATATAGAGATAAATGGTAAATGACAAATATGTGCAGTAGGAAGTCCAGTTTCTAGATCCATAATTTATTTTTACAAACCTCTTATAGTTTTTGAGGAATCCTCTTATCAAGTAGAAGATTGAAAATGTTCCGTTTTTCAAGTTTATAATGCTTATATCTCGAAACCTAAAAATGCTAGCTATAAACTATAAGAAGTCATTTGTAGCCCTTTGAAAGTTCTATAATGATATATAACTGGATTTTAAATCGAGTTCTTAATTTTCGAACTATAGTGGTTAAAAAAAGGTGTGCAGTATTAGTTGCAGTATTTAACAATTCTATAAAATGTATTAATGTATAATTATCACCACATGCTTTTTTTTATTTATTCAGAGTCTGGTGTAATACAATATTTCAAAATACAGATAAATGCCAAATAATAATAATAATAATAATAATAATAATAATAATTTGATGCTGAAACCATATCAATCATTATCTAAGCTATTCCTCTAGCAGATAGAAACACGAAAGATCAATCATGCATAAGCATTGATTATGAAACACTTTCCCACTGAAATGCAATTTCATTTAAAAATCTCTAAAATGTGATACATTCAGTGGTGATATCTTTTACATTATCACAGTACTACAGCAATTTATTATACTTAAATATTTAAAACTTCATCGAAATATAAATCGTCTGATTCTCTATGCAAAATCAATACATATTTCATTCATATAACTTGTATTCCAGACTCCAGAGATAAATAATTTTGCATGAAAAAAATTCAGCAATTCTTATATAACTCACCTTACAATTGCTTGAGATATTTGCATTCTGCATAAGTTAAAATTAGGCTTCGTTGAAGAAATAATAAAAGTTTAGGGATCATTTAAAATCACAACTGTTGTAATTGCGTAGGCACCGAATTTAGATACACAGATAATACACAGATAATATATGTGTTTATGTGTATGTATTCAAAGTATTGGAATCGTGCCGAAGATCGGAACTCGAATTTTCAAAGGATCTACACGTTTTGGGGCTTCTAGAACACGAAAAATCTATTTTTAGGGAGAAGTCTGTGTGTGTAAGGGTGTATCTGTGTTTTTTTTCTGTGTGTCTGTAAGGATATTGTATCCTCTCTAACTGAAAAACTAATAAACTGAATTTCATAAAATTTGGTAAGTTTTTTGTGGGAAACCCTGGTGTTCATTAGATTTTAGTACGATTCGTAATAAAAGAATCTGCCTTCTTTGCGAAATGGGCGGCAAAAATTACCTTTATCCACTCTAGCTAAAAACGGATAGATCAACTTTAACAAAATTTGGTATATAAATCATTTGTAGGTTATTCTGGTACGATTCGGGAAAAATGAACGGGCTGTTTTTGCAAAATGGCCCGCAGAAATCGTTAAATCTAAAAATAAAAGACTGCGTATGCTCAATTATATCAATTAAATGCTTATTTTATACGTGATTTTTGACAACAAAAAGAATAAGACTAACTAACCCCATTACTCTAGGACTAGCCGTTCTTGATATATTAGTTTTTTCACGTTTTTGCTACGCCACCTTTGACAATAAGTCGAGCTATCAAATGAGAACCAAATTTAAGTTTAACGTGCAAATTCAGTATCATTTAAAATACTTATGGGTGTTATTTTATGCAGATAAACTCAAATTATTATTGAAGAAATAATGAGAACGTGAATATGAGTCTGCAGGGAAAGTCATGTGCTGCCTACATCCGAATTTTTAACAATCTTACTACAATGATTCATAGAAGTAAACGGGGATTATTTGCAGGCCATTTCGAAAAAAAAATGTAGGATCTATATTTGAGGATCCACCAAATTTTTGTAGAAGAAATCTATATATAGCGGATCTATACTATCTATCTATAGCGGATTATGAGAAAATCAATTATTGAAAGGGGGGAGGATTCCAAAAAATAATGGTTTTTTTTTTCACCAACAATATGTGGAAGAAAAGCCGACGTGGTGGTCGAACGGTCAAAGGCAAGCGTTTCCACGTACTCGTTCAACCGCCGGGTTGTGGGTTCGAGTCCCACTTCAGGCATGGATGTTTGTGTTGTTGGGCACAATGTGTTCCCACCCCCACTGGTGCGCTGGGGCAACGTCATATGACGGCTAAGAGGTTCACGGTTCTGGCCGATGTATAGGCGAAGATGAAAGAGTCAGTGCCTGGCCATTGGAGAAAAAAAATCATATCTCGGGTTTTAAAATAAGATAATATTCTGGCAGTCATAAACTGAAATTAGATGGATAACCACACAGGAGCACGGATCTGGAAGGCAGTATTCAATGTGTTCCATTTGATGTGGAGATAGTTTGAATATAAAGATAAGTTCTGTTTATATTCGGCCCCATCGTTAAGTTCCGGAGTATGATAAAAACACTTCCGCGGTTAGAAAAAGAACTCAAAGACGTCAAACTTTCACTATTTTTACCAGATATTATTATGCAATGCATAATATGCAACGAATACAACGCCTATCGTTAAAAAGGCTTATGTGTAGATACTTTATGTGTAAAACTAAAACTAGATCGAATTTTTAGTCTGCGTGATTAGAACTCAAATGATTTGAATTTTAAGATTTTCATAGTATTATTTCTCAGAAAAATTAACGTACAGCGTGGTGCAATTCAACTTTCTCATACCAGAATTCATTGTTAAGAAGCTTGATTTTTTTTTTCTCCCAAGAAAGATTCTGAAAAATCTATATCGTTGGTCAATTGATCAGTCAAAAATCGAGTAATTATTTGGGAGTTAATGAATTAATCAAATCATTATCATTGATCATAATTAATAGCATGTTACTCTTCATTTTAAAAGGCTTATAATCGAATGGATACCAAGTTTCACAATGACGTCTAATGACGTCACGAATACAAAAATTGCATCCAGGCTATTTTTCCCTATAATGATTAAAACTATTAAGTTTCGTGATCATTGAGTCCTAAGTAACCGCTTTTTTACCCAATTATGTCACATTTTATCCTATGCTGCCATGTTAAGGAAATATCAAATTTCGAATAATATTTCGAAGTTTTCGCTCGAATTTCAAAAAATTCTATCTCGTTCCAAAACAGAAAGAAAAGGATCGCTGACTTTGACAAGCATTTTAGGTGTCACGTGCTATAAGCCCTTATGATACGACGTTTTGACATATATTTATTGTCTCCCATATACGCGTTTCGCTCACTCCTTATGTCGATTCCTACTCATTAGACAATGTGCTACAACTTTGTAATTGACTTTTTGTCTATCTCGCTTTGTTGCCGAGTTCATTATCCTACCTTTTAAAATTATCCGCTAGGAGCGCTGCAATCTATTTTGTTCGACGGGACATGGTCACTTTACTACCTATCAGAGATTCTTAATCTGTGAGGTACGCCTCCCCAGTGAAAGTAAAGACAGATTCTAGATGAGGCGTGAGTTACCTCTTAGCTATAAATTGTTATATATGTAATTTACGTGTAAATTATACGTACACAAAATTCTAGAATGCCTAGGCACGGAACCCTAACACAGATATTTCACACATACGATTGGTGATGCAGATTAGTTGCACAACCATAATTAAAAAAAAAATCTGATGTGGCCAGCACATGACTTTTCTTATATAATGCAATGAATCATAGTGAAAAAATAATGCATAATATTCACGGCATATCATAATGTTTTTGACGTTGAATTGTACATTAGGCGCATTTTCAGATGACAACGTATAAAACTATTTTGGAGAGAAAATGTTGAAATCCGTACATCAGGTATCAGAGCTTCGGAAATTTATATATATATATATATATATATACATTGGTCCGAAGTCCTTCCGAGAGGTTGGTGGTAGGGGAGGAGGTTACGGTCCCTGTGGATGCCTCCCCCACTGGGTTTCGGTCTAAATTGGGTGGCACTTCTCGGCCGTCCAAACTGTTACCTTACACCTTTCTGGTAGGTCGGACGGTCTGGGTCTCAACAACAACAACATTAAAATTCACAGAAACTTAAGAAATAGAATAATTTAAAATAATTGTTTTTGTATTAAAAAGCGAAGATATCATATAATATTTATGTCAAAAATTGAAATTGTGTGACTCTTCAATTTTCGGATGTAACAATATGCATATGAAATATCATGAACTATTCATATTTCAAAGAATTTTTATTTTTATTTTTTAAATGGAAAAGTATAAGCCTACAAATCCGGTTCAAACATCGTTGGAAATAATATTTTTAAATCTTTCCTTTAATTTCAAGTAAGAAACTCTCAGACAATATAAGGTCTCTTTTTGTGTGAAAGTGCTAAAACGCAATACAACTAAAGTACTAATTCGAATTTTTAAAAATCCTCACACAGGTACATCATTTCTGATCCTGAAGTACCTCTGTAACACATTTAATGGCCGTACGTCGCTTACGCAGAAAGCGACAGCCACCCAAGGTTAATAAAATATTAACCTTGGGTGGCTTTTATATATAAGATATATATAAGATATCTTATTATATATAAGATATATCTGTCTTATTATATATAAGATATATCTGTCTTATTATATATAAGATATTCTACGGACCTTGCAGACACCTTCCTTCCTGCGAACCCTGTAAATTTAAGAGCATCTGTTGAAGATTTTGATAGACATATGAGAGCTCTGTAAATACTCCCCAAACAGTTAAATGGCTGTGAATAGGCAATTCACTGCTTTTGTTTGTCGGAATGTAAGATTACACGACATGCTATTGTTCCATTATATTTAATTGAAAGAATTGTTTCTGAGACACCCATTTGATGAATTTATGCCATACTCTCAATCGATTTTTGACAAAACTTATATGGCAAGATTTTTTACAGAAAAGTTAGGACACGTTTGTTCTTCAGTATTTTGTGTTGACGGATGTCTTCAGTTTTACATACAAAATTGACTTATCAAAAAGATACTCTTCTAAATAAGTCATTTTCTGTTATTTGAAAGCTATAGTCGTGATTGGCGCATTGTACCAATGTGTCAAGAATAGTCCCAGGCCGAGTCAACAATTGGAAAGTATTATAGGGTTATCGTATTTTTTTAACACTTAACAATATAGTTGAAAAGTGTTTATGACTTTGGTCATTCTGTCTGTCTGTCTGTTTGTCAGTTCGCACGATAACTGCCGTAAAAATGATTTTATCAAAATGAAATTTTAGTATGTTTTTCAGACGGTCTGTGGGACCTATGGAAATATAAATGAATAATATCACCCAATTAGTTTTGGATTGAACCCGGGTTGAAAAAATGAAATACATTGAACCCTATGGGACCTAATTTTTCAAACATTTTTTAAGCGAATTTGAAATTCACAAATTGCTTCGAAAGTTTTAAGAAATATTCAAATTATCTCATAAAATATATAAAAAAAATTTCAGTAAAATATGTTAGGTAGTTTTTAAAATAAAAATTGTTTAATATAGGGAGAAAAACAAATTCAATTAAATTCTAACTTTTGCTATATTCTCCAGAAAGAAAAAATAGATATATTTTATAATAAATATCTTTCCAAGAGTTTAATTATTTTTTTTATCATGCCCATGAGTAAATTATTTTCAAAAATCATAACCAAGTAGGTCATATAGTACGAAAGATAGAATCAATACCGTTATAAGTAAAAATGCGTGAATAACCCTTTTCTCGAATTCGAGGATTCTAATCAAGCTGTGTAGAGTTAATGAGTTTGTCGCCAATGTTAATTTGACGCAAATGAGCGCTATTTTGTAAAAATGTTAATATATTACATAAAATAGTTCTTCACTTCTGCTGGACTGTCAAATTGTGGGCTGCAATCAGAAATAATTTTGCCATCCGCAAACCCAGCAAACTTTTAATATAACGAGATATTGATATATATTAATTTTCTACAATTTCTGAATGAAATTCTAGCACAAATTTAAAATGTTTATTTTTAAGTGGGATTTTTGACAAGGGGAGATGTGTTGGCATGCATTTAATTAGTATTCCTATTTTTCAAATGTTTGTAAAATATATTTAAACTTTAAACGTTATTAAATTTATTTTCTAATCTACATTTTAAACGTGTTTTAATATTTATTAGCTGCGCAGGCTCTTTTTCAGCAACTACAGCAAATGATATAGTTCGGCGAGAGATAAAATAAAAAAAAAAATTTCCTATTGAGAAACATGTTCACTTTTCATATGTAATACCATGCAATAAATTGGGTGACATCATTCTCGTGGATCTAGCTTGTTCCATTGATGAAAAAAAAGATACTTTGAGTATTTGAACGCCAATAGTCATTTATCTGCTATTTCAAAAAATAACATATTTCTCCGTCCATAACGCTTGGTGAGATTTTGGCGACGAATTTGGTGGAATGTCGCCAACTTGGCGACTTTTTTAAATGTTGCTAAATTAACGATAAAATTTAATATCTTGGAAAGAATATAAATATCTACTATAAAAATAATCTTTTTTTTATTTTACTGTAAAAGTAGTAAATTCATTGCATTATATAAGGAAGGTCATGTTCTACGTACATCAGATTTTTTTTACGTATTATCTGCTTATCTAAATTCTGAGCTAACGCAATTACAATATTTTTTATTTTATAAATGATGAAATATTCATTGATTTTACATATGGAGGCAGACGATTTATATTACAGTGGCGTTATCTGAATAAAGTTCATTTAGAGTAACTAGCATGGAGTTGGAAAGAAGAAGATAAAATTCATCTATGGAAGAAATGCTTAAAAATGCCATAATGTTTTTAGAATTATATGTAGGTGTCGGTAGTGCTAGTAAAGTGTCTGCTATTGCTAATTGACACAACAGAAAGGCGTAGTATTTAGTATATGTATTTTTGATTAGTTTTAAATTAAGAGTTAACTAATTATGAGTATAATTAAACAGCATTTTTTCATAGTAGTAGAATAGAGTACAGAATCTATAGAGATAAAAATAAATTGAAAGGTAAAATAATTTTGAATGAGTAGAAATATTCGTTATTGTTTCTGTTCTAACTTGCATTGAGTTAATTATTTATTTTTACAAAACTGGCTGTTTAAAAAATATTTTAGGTCTTTCGCCATAGAAATTCATGCAATGCAGCTTATCCCAGCGCCACCTAAATTATTGTCTTACACGATATTGGCGTTTTCTTAATGTGAAGTTTTAACTCTTTTTACCTCCATGGTTACTGGCATTGTATTTTTTGATTGTCTTTTTTGAAGTTTAACGTTTTCAAATATAATAAATTACTGTGATATTTTAAAAAAATATCAGCGCTGAATGTATCACAATTTAGAGACGCTTAAATAAAATTACATTTTCAGTTGGAAAGTGCTGTATAATCAATGCTTTATGCATGATTGAACTTTCTTGTTAAAAATACAATTATGTTTTTGAAAAAAAAAATGTTCATTTCCTATATGTCAAGAGGTGAAGGGGGGGGGGGGACCCCGGAACTGCCTCGGGGACCATAACTGAAAGCTTAATACAGAATCCATATTTTGCATGCAATCATATTTACAGTTGTTCCTTTAAATTCAATTTATTACATTTTGCCCTCTTGGGAACATGTTCGTAATGTTCCTTAGAAGGAAAGCACCAGAATGACGTTCCGCTTTTCTTTTTTTACACACAATATTATGAAACAATGACATAATCAAAGGGGAGGAAGATATGATACATATTTTAACCATTGCTACCAAAAATATATATTAATAGTGATTTTTAAAATGAATATATTTCTAACTAATGGAATTTCAACTTCAGACGTTATTAAAAGAGTTGCGAATTTTTGAACCAAGCGAATGCCCATCTGAAACTGGATTAGGATATAATGAACCAGAATCTCTTTGTAAACGTGTTACTGTTTTTTTCAGAAAGTGATGAATGCTTATTGCAGATGCTTATTACAGAGTTTATTCAGCAATTGAGGACGTAGCGGGCTCAAAAAATTGGAACATTTAAAACTTTATTCCACAATTATAGTTTGCAGTTCTTCTGAATGCAAGCATGACTACAGACTATAGCCGTATCAATTTAATATTAATTGAAAGAAAAAAAAATCCCGTATTCTTGTCCAACACGTATGGCAGATATGTTGTTCACACGGTCCACCATCAGAATTGTGGAATCCAAATTTTTAGGGTCAAACTTTCTTGCCGTCTGCTGTTGACCAACAAACAAAAAGGACCTTAACACAGGAAAACGTAATTGATTCTGCATGGGCATTTCTAATCAGTTTTCTTTGTCTTTTGTTTATTTACTTTTCTGATTTTTTTTTTAAACTTTTTGTCTTTGTTTTTTTAATTTTGAAATTTTTATTTAAAAGTTATGAATACATGCTGAACAAATATTCTACTATTTGACTTATTTATTTTTACAAATGGAAAATTTTTTTAGTAATTATTTGTAGTTACTCGACGTGTATTTTATTACTCATTTTTTTTTTAGCTGTACAGTACTGCCTAATTGGCAATTACACTACTCCGACTTACCAGAAAGATATAAGGTATTTGTTTGGACGGCCGAGTGCCACCCAATTTAGACCTGAACTCAGTGGGGGAGGTATCCACAGGGACCGTAACCTCCTCCCCTACCACCAACCTCTCGGAAGGACTTACGGACCCACATTTTTAACGTGACCGTGAACACGGCAGCAGTTTTGGCAGTAGCGGAAATCGAACCCGGGCCTACCGAGTGCAATTCCCGGGCGCTAACCACTAGCCTATCGCGCGCCCACTATACTGCTTCCACGACCCAGACCGTGCCCCTTGCCAACATGGGCTTAAAGGGGTTAGCTGCACGGTCGGCCACTCTACTGCTTAAATGTTGCATATTCTGTTGTTGTCACATCAGATTTTCTGGTTCTTCAGACAATTTCTGCTGAACCTGAACCACAGCTTTTTGTTCGCCAATTACGTTTTCACGCTCAGCCGTGACATTTCTCATTTGTCAAATACGAGAAGTAACCTCTCGTGTTCCCTGTCGGTCAAACGACCTTCTGGTAGATAAGATAATTTTCAGCTTCCAATAGCAGCTCTCGAAGAAATGAGTTACAATTGAACTCGATGAGGGCTAATGGAAGAACCGACAGTACTAAGCAATTTTGAGACATTTGGATAAACAAGGAACACGGTTTCAGAGTAGATGAAAAAACTCACTCGCGTATTCCCACTTACTTTCCCTGCAATATATGGTAATGTATAGGAAAAGTATTGGAATCGTGTCTAAAATCGCAACTCGAGTTTTCGACGGAGCTACACGTTTCGAGACCTCTAGAACATGAAAAAACTATTTTTAGCTCAACGTCTGTGTGTGTGTCTGTCTGTGCAATGTATGTATCCACTCTAACTCAAAAACTAATGGACCGAATTTCATAAAATTTTAAATATAAGTCATTTGTGGGTGATCCTGGCGCTGATTAGATTTTGGTACAATTTGGGATAAAAGAACCTACCTATTTTTTTGCGAAATGGCTCGCAAAAATTGTCTGTATCCACTCTACCTGAAAGGCTAATAGATCAAAATTTACAAAATTTGGTAGATAAGTCACTTTTGTGTCACCCTGGTGCTGATAAGATTTTGGTACGATTCGGAAAAAAGAACCTGCCTTCTTTTTGCAAAATGGTCTCAAATACTGTCTAAATCTGAAATAAAAGACTACGTATGCTCAAATACATCCATTAAATGCTATGCAATTTTTAACGATGAAAATAAAAGACCTGGGACTCTCTGGGACATTACTCTGGGACTAGCCGTTCTCGAGACATTTCAGTGTTTTCACATTTTTGCTATGCCGGCTTCGAGAATAAGTTCGGTTCACCAAATGAAATCGGAAGTTGAATTAAAAGTGTCAATTTAGTTCAATTTCAATTAATTACGCGTTATTTTGTGCAATTAAATTAAATTCAATGAATTATTAACAAAATAAAGAGAAAATAAATTTGAGGCTGCAGGGAAAGTCATGTGCTGCTCACATCAAATTTTTATTTTATTTGGACTCAAGATTTGTAGATGAGCGAGTAGTTTGGTAGACATTTAGTCTGTAGGCAAAACAGCTAATTCGCACCAAGTGCGTTTGCATTTTTGGGTTTTCTAAATTTGAGGATTATTACTATAATTTGGTATTATATTATCGTTATGAGTAATGTGCTAATATATGATTGAAATTCGATTAAAATTCGCTGAGGTAGCGACAATTTTCGGTTTTGAAGAATTTTTCTTTGCGATTACTTACTTTACGATTACTTTCATTTACGTATCTTCGTAGCTCTTTTAATTTCCCTGCAATACAAGGGAATGGGGAAAGTATTGGAATCATATCAAAAATCACAACTCGAGTTTTCGACGACCTTTTGGGACCTTTAGAACACGAAAAAAACTATTTTTAGCGTGACGTCTGTGTGTGTGCCTGTCTGTCTGTACAATGTATGTATCCACTCTAACTCAAAAAGTAATGGACCGAATTCCATAAAATTTGGTAAGTATGTCCTTGTGGGTGCCCCTGGTGCTGATTAGATTTTGGTACGGTTCAGTATGAAAAAAACCTGCCCTTTTTGCGAAATGTCCCGTAAGAATAGATGTATCCACTCTAGTTAAAAACTAATTAGGCAAATTTCATAAAATTTGGTAGATAAGTCACTTGTAAGTTATCCTGGTGCTGATAAGATTTTGGTTCGATTCGGAAAAGTAGAAACTGCTTTTTTCTTTACGAAATGCCCCTCAAAAATCACCAAAATCTAAAATAAAAGACTACATGTGCTCAAATGTATTAATAAAATGCAAGTTCTATACGTAATTTTTGACGCGGAAAAGAATAAAACCAACCCCGTTAATCAAGGTCTAACCGTTCTCGAGATATTTGAGATTTTTTTTTTTTCAAAAATTTTCAATTACCAAATAAAATCAGAAATTGTTTCGAGTACCCTAGAACACGAAAAAGCTATTTTTAGCGTGACGTCTGCGTGTATCTGTCTGTGCAATGAATGTATCTACTCTAACTCAAATACGAATGGGCCCAATTTCATAAAATTTTATAGTTAAACCACTTGTGACCACACCGGTCACCCTGGCACTAATTGGCCCGCAAAAATTGTACGTATCCACTCTAACAAAAAACTAATAGGCCCAATTTCACAAAATTGGGTAGATAAGTCACTTGCATGAGTTACCCTGGTGCTGATTACATTGTGATACGATTCAGGAAAAAGGAATCTCCCTCTCCTCTCCTCCCTCGAAATGGCCCCTAAAAATCGTGATATCCCTACCTATTGGCCCGCAGACGATTCGCCCACCCACCATTCCATTGTCCCAGAATGATATGAAACATTACCACTCAGTGGGGGGAGTGCCATATCCTTTGGGCTCAGATATAGGGATTTTTAGTAGTGATTATACCAGAACATACAAGGAAATCTCGAAAACCTCTACTCGTTCTCTTAGAACAAAAATAAAGGTAAGATGAAATACAGTGGATTCTTGTTAAGATGGCACACGTTAAGGATGGATTTTTGGTTATTACGTACAAATACGGATTCCCCGGTTAAAATCTATAGACGTTGCATGTTATAAACATCGCTTAATACGTACGTTCATTTAATTTAATTTTTTAATCAGTAGAATATGTTCCAGAACATACTTTTGAGCAATTAACTAAAATTGAGAATGACATAAAAAGAAGACTGTTTACCCAGAAGAAACAAATAAATATTACTTCATTTTAAAATTAGTAATACGTATAACTACATTTTGTTTATTCCTTGAATGTTAATATTTTTTCATATTTACCTCATTATACGTATTAAAATGTTTTGATTAAAGTTTTCCTTTTTTGGTTTTAAGGTTGTATTTTTAAATGTATCTAGTATGTTACATAAAAGTATGTTACTATTTTACGCCAGATTTATGGACTCCTGCTATAATGAACTCTCGCTAATACGTGCAATAAATGCTGGCTCTTGAGTGTCCGTCTTAACGAGTGTAAAAGTAAATTTTTAGGATACCGGAATTATGATATTTTTTCTTAAAATTTTGTGAATATTTATAAATATATCTTTCATGTATTTCAAATGTGTATTTATGTATCAAGTATTTCAAATGTTTCAGCTGATTTAGACATAAATACTTTTAATAAAAATATAGACAAAATCATATTATAAAATGATGCGATATTATATATATCTAAAATTTCGTTTTTATTCATTTCATTCCTTTTATCCTGTGAAAAATGCTAACCGTACCAATATTTAATCAGTACTAGGGTAATTTATCTATCAAAGTTAATGAAATTGGGTCAAGAAGTTTTTCAATTAGAATGGATACATACTTTGAACACACAGACGTCACTCTAAAATTAGTTTTTTCGGATTCTAGAGTGCTCGAAATGTGTAGATACGTCGAAAACTCGAATTGCGATTTTCGGTACGATTTCAATACTTTTCCTATACATTCATTATCTTGTAGAGAAAATAAAAATAATATAACAATGTCTAAGTATTCAAGTCAGAGGCAGATGATGTTAAATTTAAATTTATGTAGAAAAAGTGTGACTCTAAATGGTGTGACTCTAAATGGAATTCTAATAACTTGTTATCGATATTCGAATGTGGTAGAATTTAGTCAAGTGATCATAGACAGTTTTTTTTTAAATTCTTTTGTGCAATTATCTACTATAACATCATGAGTGATTCAAACCGGTTCCATACATAGTTTTATTTATTATGCCTTGGCCACTGGTAATAACTAATATTACCAGTGGTAAATTAATTAAAAAAATATTATTTCTTTTATATTTTTTCATTACAAATGAAATGTAAGGGACCTTTAAAATTTTGGGGGCCACGACCCGGAGGCCTGTGCGTTAATCAGGCCCTGCCGTGTTTTACTATGAGTGCATGATGTAAATTATGTATTTATTGAATAATTACAATTCTTAGAATATCTGTAACAACAGAATTTTATCAGCAAATTATATATAAATGTTGAATATTTATAACCATTAGAAACAAAGATATTTTAGTAAGCAAATAATTTGTTAACAAAAAAGTCCTTTTAGTAACTTATACTTTACTATACAGGGTGTCTCAAAAAGATTGAAACACGCTTTAATTCTTTACCTGTTGCCTGTTGGAGATAAGTGGGCAATGTAAATTGCAAAAATGTTGAAAGCAAGGTAGGGAATAAGACTACGTTAATGAAATAGTCCTCCCATTAATTTTCAAAATGTTACACTTTTTGAATTTTTGTACGACCCCCCTTAGACAAATTTGGTTAATCAGAAATTTTTTATTTTTAATGCAATTTTTTGAGAGAACAGGGCCGACCATAAGGGGAGACCAGTGTTTCCTTCTGGACATTTTGGCGGGGGGGGGGGGGGGGGGGGAGAGTGAATGAAATTATAGGGGGGGGGACAAGTTTTCTGTTTGTTCTATATAAATATATCTAATGCTGTGTCACATAAATAGATACAAGGTAACATAAAATGTCTTCGGGGGGGGGGGGGAATACTCATCTCCTCCGGAGGTGCCTGAAAAAAACACTGAACACCACTAGAGTATGAGGCAAAGAATCTCTAACCGTATCTTTAAGGGTGAGCGTCAATAAGTCTTCTGCCCTATCCGCGCTTTGTTAACTTTCGCAGCACACATATTTCGCCGAAATTTTGCTCAAACAGTTGCGAAATACTTTCTGAAAGATAAAATGCAATGCTTAGATTATATTAAAACTAAATTTAATGCCCTAAAAAACATAGAATATATTTTTTATTTTAATCCAAAATATTTTTGGTGCTGCCATCTGTTGTCGTAATTTAATTCATCCCGATTATTTTTATTTTTTAATGAACATTTTTAAATATCTATTCCTTCTAATACAGTGTTAAATACAACAACAGATCATATATAATAATGCCACAATCACGGAAAGGTCATTTATCATTCTATAAATTTGATAAGGGATCTGAATGTACATCACTGAGGACTGCAGTTTTGTCTTCAAGTTACTTTGTCTTCAAGTCCAAGTTCAATTACGTTTCCGTGATTATGGCATTATATATGATCGGTTGTTGTATTTAATAGCGTATTAGAAGGAATAAACATTTAGAAATGTTCATTAAAAAATAAAAATAGTCGGTATGAATTAAATTACGACAACAGATGGCAGCACCAAAAATATTTTAAATTAAAATAAAACATATATTCTATGTTTTATTGGGTATTAAATTTAGTTTTAATATTATCTAAGCATAGCATTTTATCTATTAGAAAATATTTCGCAACTGTTTAAGCAGAATTTCGGCGAAATATGTGTGCCGCGAAAGTTAACAAAGCGCGGATAGGGCAGAAAACTTACTAACGCTCACTCACCCTTAACCGTGTGTGAGGGCCCGGGCCGGAGAACACATGCAAAACCCACAAAGGAAGAATATAAAGTAAGGAGGAGCACAATAAATGTTTGTAGGGGGGCACAATGTCTATGGGCAGTCCTAGAAGGAGAAGAAATGAAAAATTAACAAAATGAGGAAAATCAAACATGAGTGGGGTTGTTGTTGTTGAGACCCAGACCGTCCGACCTACCAGAAAGGAACATGAGGGGGGTGAGATAAATGTGCGCAGAAAGTCCATAATTTATATGGGCGGCTTTGCTCCACAAAACTCCACAAACATAGCATGTTGAAATTGTAATTTATAAAAAGAAAAATTAAAACTAAAATATTCAGTTTTTTTTCTATTTGAAGCTTTTATATAGAAGTCATAGCATGGCTCGGTGGCGCAACGGTAGCGCGTCTGACTCCAGATCAGAAGGTTGCGTGTTCAAATCACGTCCGGGTCAAGCAGTTGTTCTTTTTATCAAAGTCACGATCAAGTAAAGTCTATTGTTTTGCAATGTTCTTAATCTATTTATTTTCTTTTATTTACATTTATTTGTATCATAAAAGTAGATATCAGAATTTTCTTGTGAAAACGAGATATTCTGATATTTGTATTTCATGAACTCACAAACTGCAACATTTGAATCTATAATTATGTTTATTTCGATTCATTCTCTGTATTTCATTCTAAAATACTAAATACTTACAATACGTATTTCCTATCAATGTAATGTCGGTCTAAATTCCGACGCTAAATAAAATTCAGTTTGCATATCAGTCAATTTTACGATCAGCTTTGAAGAAAATTACTAAACGAATTTTAATAGAAATTTTTATAACTTATAAAAGCACCAAATTTTTATACTTGAAAAAAAAATAGTTTCCGTTAAATTTATTTTTTAGAACTATACACTTTTAGTAAAAATTCAAAATCAAATGCAACAACACTTTTGGAAGGAAATTAATATTGTTAAAAAATTACTTTTACCAAACATCAAGTAAAATAATTATTAAAAACTGTTTTTAAATAAATCGTAAATTGTTAATGTGTTAATTTTAATGAACTACTATGAAAATAACATTTTGAATTTCTAATATAGGACTTTTAGCTCTATTGATAAGAAGTTTAACATGATAATTAATCGCACTCTTAATTTTCAAACAGTTAAATTGATGGGTAAGTTTTGTTTTAATACTATCAAGATCTAACACTATTAAAAATATATTTTATATTTAAACATGTAAAATATGTTCAAATTTGAATTAAATCAAGATAGAAATTTTTTGTAATATTATATTTCTGTCAGTAGATGTCGCCACTATAGCTTCTGTTAATTAAAGAGCCTTGACTATTATCAAAGTTCTCTAGGAAGAATATGTTGAAATTAATTGAAAATAACAAACAAATGAAACAAAATGACATTTTTTCATCCTTTAAATATCAATACAATAAAAATTCTTATTTGACTACAAATTTTCATGTAAGCAACTTTTTTTTACCAAGTAGTATATATTATAAAAATAATCATAAGTTGTTTATTTCTTTTCCTGAAAGATGGCAGCACCACAAGAAGCAATCCATTACTAGTAGCACTTTCTTTATATAATACATCGAAAAGGAAGTATAGAAGTAAGGAAGTGTTGTAATGCGGCCGAAAATTAGAATTCGAGTTTTCGACGAGCACGGTTCAAGCAACCGTAAGCACAAATCGAACGTTTTTGAAGTGATGTCTCATGTCTGTGTGTGGGTGGGTGTGTCAGTGAGTCTGTGGGGACGATATCTCACGAACGAACGAAAGGAGCAATGCAAATAAAATTTGGTACAAAAGTAACAATCAGTGAATACTAGAAGCCCACTGCTTTCAGACGCAATAGAGTGTTCGGAATACCTCCATATTTTCGAAAGAAATTTTGAAAAAATTATCAAAAATTAAAACCTTTAATAAAGTTAGATAAATAATTATTTCTTATGCAATTTTTCATTAGAAAACGATTAACACATTAACTTTACAATGCCAGCATAAACCGTTTTCGAGATATTGCACATTTTACACACACACACACAGAAAAAACGCAGTACCTATTGTCTATTTTCATATGTGATATTATGCGATATATTTGTTGACACCTGTCTCGTAGATCTAACTCGTTCCATTCTCGATAAAGAAAAAAAATAAAAAAATAAATAATAAATAAAGAAAATTAAGTCTATAACACTTGACGAAATTTTAGCGACGAATTTGACGGAATATTGCCAACTTGGCGAGTTTTTTAAATGTTGCCAAATTGATGAAAATGTTGTCAAATTAATTAAAATGACGCTAAATCGATGAAACTGAAGACTCATGAAAATTCAATATATTGAAAAGAACATAAGAATCGACTTTAAGAAAAACCAATTTCTCCGTCCGGCCGTAATGCTTGGTTGAATTACCCAGACCGCCCCACTCACCCGAGAGCTTGAGCAGCTGTTTGAGCGGCCGGAGCTGTAATGCTTGGTGAAAAACTTGGTTGGATGTCGCCAACTTGGCGACTTTTTTAAATGTTGCCAAATTGATAAAAATGTCACCAAAATGATAATGATAAAAATAACGCTAAATGAGAGTCAATGTTTTGCAAATTTTTAATTCCGTCATATGACAGGCATACCTTCTAGTATATAAGAAATGTTCTTCTCTCCGTTTGTTTGTAACACTTGGCGATACATTTGGCGAATAATCTAGCAAAATATCACCAACTTGGCGATATTTAGCCCAGATTGGCGAAAATATCGTCAAAATTGTAGAAATGACGCCAAATTGTAGAAAATGATATCTAATTGATATATTTATTATTAAAATATTGTAACATATGGACTCTATTGCGTACTGAGGATACTATCAGTATTGATAGTTGTTAATTTAGAATTGCGTGAAATATAAGTTAATTGAGGTACGAAATAGTTTTACATATTATCATCCGGAAAAGCGCCAAATGAGCACGTTACAATCAAGCACTGTGCCGTGGATCTTGTATGTCATTTTTTCAGTGTCAAGGAAGTCAAATTATGGCATTATATAATGCTGCCCACATCAGATTTTATCTCTATTATATCTATAAAAGGACTCTAGAGTGATTGAGTACAAAAGGTATGAAAACTGATTGCATGCAGCGAGTCATGGTACGAGCAGGGCCGTAACTAGAAACGAAATTCAAGAGGGACTGGATTGAAATGTAAGGATTGAATAAGGGAGGCTGAACAGTCTTGAAGGAGGGGGCTCACTAAAAACACTGTTAATCATTAGCATTCCTGTACCATAATAATTATTATTACATATTTCGATCCATAGGAATTATTATCAAATTATCAACTGCATATTTATATTTGTAAGATAAGAGTTTATTGGGAAAATCCATATAGCTACTATACATCAATATTAATACATAATAATTACAATTGATTTAAATATAAGCATTAACTGGTAGCAAAGCTGTTAATTGAAGAAAATTTCAGATAGTAAAATACAAGTTAACACTTAATATTAGCTCTTAACTACTTATCAGTTGATTTTGATTCTCTAATGTATGAGAGTGAACGCCGCAATAATACAAAAGTATCCTAAATATTACTATCTTAATTATTGAAAAAATTAAATATTTTTGAATTAAATATGTAAATAAATGGATCATCTGTATAACCACACATTTAGCTAAATTAAAAAATCTTTAACATGAAGTAATTTATAAAAAATCTTTAAATTGAAGTAATTTATAAAAAAATCTTTAAAATGAAGTCATTTATAAAAAATCTCATAAAGCAATTTTTATGAAACATTTGGTTGGATGACATGACGGGTGAAATTTCATATCACTACTAAAAATGTGGTATGTTTATCAGGGGGGATAGGTGTACCTCTTGGGAGGGGGCTTAACCCCCCCTCCCCCCCGATCCCTGACTGGCTCGTCACCTCCGAAAGCAGAGGCCGGAGCACTAATTTTTGACGTCTTGGCTTGTAGGCCCACTGCGAGTAGGTCTTCCAGATCGCGATCGAAGCTTTTGCTATTTGTTTCCCTTTTAATTCTCTGTTCGATGTAAAGGAATCATAATTTATCAGTAAATCAAATAATATTCATGAAATTTGGAAGTATGTTCGATAATGTTCATTAAAATGGGTGATTTAAAATATTAATATTGCTGTACATTTCCTTAAAATAAAATATTTATAATGACTCATTCACTGTAGGAGCAAAGATGAAAGGATTCCATTCAGTTAGTGTTTTAATAAAAGTTTGAAAAAGAACCCTGTATATTTATTGCTTAATCAGGCATTTTATTTGAATAATTCTTCAGTACATTCAGCTAAAGTATGCGTGCTTACAGATAAAGTATGCAGAAACTAAAATGATTACTGAATACTATATCTTTAAATATCATAAGATAATCATTAAAAAAAAACTCAGAATTTAACTTTTAATATGCTTACGTGTTTATTTATTTTTATTTCATTTTATTTTATTCATTTTTTGTTGTTATAAATTGTAAAATGATTTAGAATTAAGATAAAATACTAGTTGAATGTCATTCATTAACCTATGCACTATAAATTGTAGAAGTTCAGGTTTTCTAATATAGCACATCTTATATTCCCTTTTTTACTACCAGACATTAACAAATTGTAAACAATTTTGCTTAATTATAGAGTTTGAAATACCTCAGGGGCTTTGAAAATTTAATAAAGCTGTATAATAAAACTTTTTGGTATTAATATTTCATTTACAATTCCATTGAAGTGAAAATGTAAGAAAGATTAAATTAGCTTTGTATTATTAAAATAACATTAACTATAATATAATGAAATATACAATGGTAACTTGAAATTGTAAGTTAGTTACTTTGCTTTTTACCAAGTTATTTTAACAATTTTCAATAACATAATAACTCGCTACATAAAAAATAAAATGTGCCCAACCTAAACACAAATGACTTCCTAACCTATTCTTCTAAAATTTCAGCATGCCATAACAAATAATAAAAAATATACGTGCAATATATTAAGATACTATATCTTTTATATGCAATTACTTACTTATCAAACAGTTAAAATATGTTATTTGATGTGTGAAATATTCCATTTTACATTATTTTACTTTCATAACTTTAGTGTAGCATTTTTATTGCTACGATTTCTTACTATTGACAATATCTTAAAAAGAGAATGACATTTTTTTATCTATATAAATAAAATTGAAAATACATGTATCTGTCTATGTGTTTATCTATCTCATCATCACGGTAGAACTGCTGCATCGAATTTCATGAACATTCTGTGGGTAGCTTTGAAATAGCCCTACTTAAAATTTAGTCCATGTTTCGAGTTTCTAGGACCAGGGATTGTCGAGATATGAATAAAAATCCCACAATTAAACCTTCCATAAAAATAGAATTATGCAGATGATATATTTTCCACAAATTTATTAAGAAAATTATATCATGATGCTTAGCAACGCAATTAAATCAAATGTGTTTATTAGGCAGACGATTATTAAATTTTTTAAGATTTAAATAATAAAGAAATCAATATAAAACAAAATTATATAACCATTTTTATACAATTTTAGCGCTTTTATTTTAGTTTATATTGATCCAATTTCATATATATTTTATAATTTGTTTTCAAACGAGAATGTTTTATTCAGATCTGCTTGAAGATAATTTTGTATAGAAAACACAGAAAGGAGAATTAAATGAAATATTTTAATAGAATGTTTTGAGTAAGAATGTCATTTAGAATACTGCAGGAATTTGCACATATATTAAATCATGGGCAATGTCGGGTATATCTGCTATTAACAGTATACATAAAATTGTATGTTGTACATCTATCTGTCTGTTTATTATCTCAGCACGGTAGAGATCACCTATTTTCATTTCATTAGAATTATTATAAAATTTCAAAAATTGAGACTCTAAATATTAAAACTTCACATCAAATTCTGAATTTTAGGTTTCTTGTATTATATGGTCAGTATGAAGAACGGACATGCTGCTAGTCTATTATAAAATATTACACAACTAACAACATTATTAAAGTAATTTTAAAATATTTGCAGGAGACTGTATAATTTATGTATAATGACACATGTATAATAGCTGTATAATGACACAAGCTAACTTGATAAAATATACATTTTAAACATTGAATGATTTTAAATACTTTACAATTACTTAGCAAAGCTTAATTTTACAAGTACCTGGGCAGTTCTTAATTAATATGACAACAATAAAATTTTAAAACAAACTAAGAAAACTCTAAAAGGTTTGTTGACGTTATAATTAGCAACAAAACAATTTAGAATCCAGTTAGCGTTAATTGAATAGCAATAATTTGATTGCCATATATTTAAAATTCTATATAATTTTAAATGACATGATAATAAGCAAAAAATGGTAAGCACTTACTTCTAAATAGCATTTTTCGTTTTTCCCATTACGGTAATAAGGTAATTAGTAATCCAATGTTATAAGGTATGTAGTCGAAGGTATGCTGGTCAAAATGTTTATTAAATGATGAACTAACATATAAGACATTCAAAAATACGATAAAAAGACCGTTATGCATCCACACGCGCGAGCCCACGTACTGCACTGCACATACGATACTTCTTTGTGTGGGCTACTCTACTAGGGGAGAACTTTCCAGAAAAGTTGAGACGGAGGAATTCGAATTCGAAGGCCAGAATTGGGCCTACAGCTAATACGTCACGAGGTACAGGGGGGGAAAGTAGTTCGGCCTTTTCTACCGGAGGTGACGACTGGCTACGGTCCTGGGTACGAGTGTGCTTATGCCAAGGCTACAAGCGACGGTAGAGCACAAATATTTCCGCGAGGGAAGAATCAGAAAACCGCTAGACAGGACTAACTATATCGCCACTTCTCGTTTCTGCTTCGCGTGTACTAGGTGCTCGGTGTTTGGTCTTTATCTATTCCAGCTTCAATACATGTCTGATAAAATTCCAAACACGGCCCTTCTTAGGACGAAATTCATTTTCAGAGTGTTTTACAGGGCTGTGGAAATTAGAAACGGTAACCTTTTAAGGTGGAGTGTGAAAAAATAGACCGTCTCTAACCGGGGCCGGCGGGATTTCTTCTTCTTATCGGGCCTAGATGCAGGTTTCGTGACGTCACAGCTTACATCCCATCCACGGCGTTTACACTTTGCTCCAGTTCTTAAGTAAAAATGATTTAATTGAATAAATATAACGAAAACAAATTATATATAAAGAAGGAATATAAATAAGATTGTAAAGTAAAAAAATACTGAATATTTCCGTAGTTACGAGGTTTTTTTACCTTTCTTCTAAAAGATTCAATGCCAGGTTTTAACCTTTTGAATTTTATTTTTTCATAAAATTCATTTACTTGAGAAATCTGGTTTTTGTTCTTAAATAACCTAATGCACAGAAACACATTATGATCTCTTATATATATATAATAATGCTTTTGGGCAGAGTTAATTAAATTTCTAATTACATAGTTCTCCTAAAACATTTTTGTAATAAGGTCTTCCAAAAGTTTTAACTGTCAGATTTACATAACATATATCCTAATATACATACATACTTAATAGTAATAATACTTAATAATTAATATACTATTAATAATTATTTAATACTATTAATTAATATAATATTAATACTTATTTAATAGTAATATACATACATACTTAATAATATATATATATATATATATATAATTAATAATAATACATACTTAATAGTAATATACATACATACTTAATAATATATATATATACTTAATAATAATATGCATACGTAATAATAATATGCATACATATTTAATAATAATATACATACATAGTAATACAGACATTAGATTTATATTTTAACCGTCAATAAGTGATCACGCCCATTATGAACGACTATTCCGGAAGTTATATTTGTAATTGACAGCAGGTTTGTGATATAAAAATATTTATTTTTTGTTATTGTGCACTTTCAGATTAAATTGAAATCCCTGTTTTGGTTAAATGAAATGTAGAGATTAGCGTGAATGACAGGAAAAGACAGTAGTCTCAAATAGTAATAATTTTAAAAAAACTAAAAAATCGCTTTCGGGTTATACGCTTTTTTACAACAGAAATAATTTAATAAATTTGAATAAATCGATTAAATATCAAATATAATACTGTATTACAATGACAAACTATTTTACCCAACTTATTTTAATAGCTTAAAACTTGCCTGTTTTTTTTTTCAACGAAAATAATTTTAGACGTTACTTATTGACAGACGATTTTCACCTGTGATGTGAAGTTTTGAAAATTCTACTTTTAACACTTTAAGGTTGCTGAGTGCTGTCATCTGCATTTTAATGAAACAATAATAAGCTAAATAATCCACGAAAAGTTTTCGGAGTCAATATGAATTTCAGTTTTTCCAAAAAAAATTATGAAATTCAGATTTTTTTTTGGTAATTAAAAAAAAAAAAAAAAAAAAACCAATGATTTGTGTATTTCATATTTTTATATTTAATACACATGTGCATAAAATAAATAAAACCATTGGTTTCCAGTCTCCTTGGAGGTCAGATGATTGAAAGTATAAAGTTGCATTATTCATTAATTGGTAGTACTGTAGCAATAACATTCTCAATTTTAATCTTGCCTTTTGCTACGACAATATGACAATTGCCCATAGACCATTTACAAATTGCAGGTCAATGATTCCTTTTTGACTCACTAATAAAAAATCAAAACACGTACATGAAATTTTCTGCACATTTACTTTTTTAATTACTTACACCAATATGACAATTGCCCATAGACCATTTACAAATTGCAGGTCAATGATTCCTTTTTGACTCACTAATAAAAAATCAAAACACGTACATGAAAT
>OX578135.1:10972427-11024927 GCA_951213105.1 Amaurobius ferox
GTTTGGGTTGTTTAGTAGTAATGTCATACAAATAATTAGCGTGAGCAGATAATTATTGCAGAATATATGAACAGAAGTCTTGGAAACTAATTTAACAATAGGAGCTCAAAACTTTACATACTCACAACTCAGAAACGCTTCACCCAAATGTCTTGAAATTTGGTATCACAGGTTGAATTTTGCTCTAGATTCGAACAAAGTTATCAAACTTGGGTGTTGCCATTGAAAAATTCAAAGTATGTGTGCGTTTAGATATGAAGACGGCCCCTTATGCAAATTTCACGCACATTAATTTGTAGAGGATGTTATTCCTAATCAAATGGTATCTTTCAAATTTCTCTACGATGAACGGTGCTCGATTAACAGGGTGTGGGGCGTTTTTTTTTTTTTTTTTTTTTTTTTGCCACAGCTGTACATATACGTATACGTATATATATGTATATATACTAACACGTATAGACATAAATACATAGACATACGTACATAGACACATAGACATAAATACGCCCCCTCTACATGTCGTTCACGAGCCATCACTGCTGGTTGGGCACCATATCATGACCCTGCTCTATTTGCACGATGATTATATGATATGAGATATGAGATTTCTCTCAAGAAATTTCTGGAGAAACAAACATACTTTGCAATATTATAACATTTATTTTTATTATAATGTTTACATACATAATGTCTGTGCTTACAACAAAATGACACAAGTTAAGGAAGATACAAACATATCGTACAAGTTATGTTCGTATTACAATGGTAATATTAAAGAAAATAAATTATATGCCATGAAAAACATATGTTTATAAAATAAATTTCTAGTGAAGTATTATTAAGCAACTCTAATTTGGATTTACCTCTACAAAACTAAAAACTCATATGCATCAATATATACAGTTTAAATATCGTTCTATAATCTAACCTTATCGTTTTAAGATTATTTAAATAATTATATATAACTTTGTAGTAATTGAAGTGATATAGTGTCAATTCTTCTTATTTTGCAAAAATAAATTAGCATATTGGGAGAGCAGAAAACAAAATGGCTGAACCGGTTACGTTTGCGGCTACTTTATTAGTTGTTAAAATACTCGTTGATCTTGACAGATACAGAAAGGAAATTTGAGCAGTAACAGAAAGAAATAGAAACTTTAATTGCTGCACGAAAAAGTTTTCTTCTATTGCAAATCATTGCTGGATGACTAATCATCTGCTTATCCGTTTTCGATTTCTTTGTAGCTTTTCATATCAATAAAAATTCAAACGATTTGGTTTAATGATTTTTAATAACATTTTATTTCTCCGAGTTATGGGATGAGTATACTTAATTAGTTCCTCTCTGTTTTATTATTTTTCTACATTCTATTTTCTGTATTCAATGCTATTTATCGTTTCACTTCCACTTTATCACGCTAGACGGCGCAACCATACCTATAATTTGGTATTTCTGTTGACACATGGTTCAGGACCGTAGCTAGGCAGAGAGGCCAGAGGGGGCTAAGCTCTCCCCCCCCCCAGAAGGTATACTCAACCCCCTGATAGAAATATCAAATTTTTAGTAGTGATATGAAATTTTATATAAAATGCCATTCAAATTTTGCATAAAACATTTTTTTGAGATTTTTTTTATAAATTACTTTGTTTTAAAAATTTTTTAATTTAGCTGAATGTGTAATCATACTAATGATCCATTTATTTCCATATTTAATTTAAAAATTATGATAATAATATTAGGATACTTTTGTATTATTGTGGGATTCACTGTTATATATTATAGAGTCAAAATCAACCGATAAGTAAGTAAAAATTAATATTAAGCATTAACTTGTATTAACTTTCAGAATTTTTCTAAACATTATTAACAGTTTTATTACTGGTTAATGCTTACATTAAAATCAATCGTAATTAATATATATTAATATTGATGTATAGTAACTATATGGATATTAATAATCAGCCCTTAGCTTGCAAATATAAATATGCAATTATTTGTTAACAATTTATATGAATTGAAATGTATAATAGTAACTATTATGGCTTGCAAGTGCTAATGATTAATTGTGTTTTTGGTGAGCCCCTCCCTTTAAGACTGTTGGGCTCCCCTTAAATTTTCCTCCAGCCTCTCTTCAATTTCATCTCTGGTTACGGCCTTGACGTAGTTAAGCTCTCATTTGGCGATTAGCTCCTAATTTACTTGCACTGAAGAAGAAGTTTCTAAAACTAACTTCTGTTTCGCCTTTATACATATATCAGAAGTTACCTTAGGATTTATTTATTTATTCTCTTGTTAAAGTTCAACAATAATTCCGTGGAGTTCAATGAAGTATAGTGGACACTATACTAGAAAAATTAATAGTTATACTATAGTAAGAAATTAATGTTATAAGCAGTGGCAAAGCGTGATAAAATAATTTGGGGAGCCAAAAGACCAGGAACCAAAATTAGTAAATAAATTTCATGCTGTGTATTTTAAAAAGGTTACAAATAAAATATTATAACTGAATTGCAATGTAAATAAATATGTGCATTTTGCAATTTTATTGCACTGAAATCCTGGCTTTGGTTTTCTCCGTGGAACTCATTCATAAATGCGCGAAAAATTCAACACGGAGTCCTCTAGTTAATCCTACATAATACATTAGTTTATAAAAAAAAAATCATGGAAAACAAGTAGGAAAATAAATATATGACTCACGAACGTTTCCTTTCTACTTGTTAAAATTTTAATTTATGATTTACATAGAAAAATTTCAAACGTATTAAAAATGTCAAATCCCTTATAATTATTTTTCTAAATCAAATTTGGTATTAGCTTTTAAAACGACTCTCCACACTCCTTAGTCAATAAACACCATGCTTGCGGAAACAAAACGATTAAGAAAACGCAGAAAAATTGCGTCGTGGAAGGATAACGGCAATACAAGAAATGCAGCCGCTTAGATGGACACGTCTATCTGACCTCGGAAGTTAAATGATAGAAGTTTCATTCGCATTATTTCTGAGTTCCATTTTCAATGCAAATAAAGAAACAGAACTGTGAGTTCCATTTTCAATCTCTTCACACGGAACGTCTTCCCTAAACAATAACGCCAACGCTTACGAGGGTCAGGCTCCAATCCGAGCAAAAATCTGTCGAACCCACTCCTGGTTTTCGGTATCTGGAGCTTCTCATGGGTTGTGATTAATAAAAATATATTTTAACTGATTTGGCAGTTTTCTATTATTGTTAGACTCCCCCCCCCCTCCTCTGTCAAATTTTTTTTATCTAGCAATTATATATGAGTCATTAGGGGTACTGAGTCTTAGGGGTATGAGTCATTAGGGGTAACATCAGTAATGTACTGGCAACTGAATTCCTCTCCACTACAAAAATTCTCCGTTTCAACAATGTTTCTCTTTCCAAGCGAAACTCTTGCTGTTTCGGTCTTAACTATCCCACAAATATTTAATCAAGTTAAACTTCCAAAAAAAAATTTGTTAAACTTAGCATTTTGTTAAACTTTAGCAAAATGTTTCTTTGTTTCATTAATAATTAACGTTAAAAGCTTAATTATTTTTTTTTTCATTTACAAAAAGAAGGCCAGTTGTACCTTTTGACCTTTTGCAAACTCTTCCAGAACCCCCCTTGCAGAAACAGTTGGCGGAACCCTAATTGATAATCACTGCTCTAAGAAAATTAATTTAACTACAGCACAACTCTGCTAACTTAATTAAATCAAATATATTAATAATATAAACACCTTGATTTATCTGTCTGTTTATCTGTCTATCTCTGGGTAACGCTGCTACAAAATATTGACAAACGTGTTTCAATCACGGATAAACATTTCCTGAACTCTGGAGCTTTACGAATGTATGACAACAGATACTGAAAGTGAGGCCCGTCCCTACATAATGCAATGACTATACTTCCTTCACAGCAAAAATTGCGAGGAAACCATGGAACTTTACGAGCGTATGACATCCAATACGGAAAGTGAGTCCATGGTGTAGGCGGCCCGTTCCCTACATAATGCAATGACTTTACTTCTTTCACAGCAAAGAACTGCGATGTAACCATGAAGCTTTACGTAGCGTATGAGGTGTGACATCAAATACTAAAAGTGAGACCATGATGCTTTTTTATGTCTTATCATTTTATAAACTTTTATTTGAGATATACGAATCAACTCGGTAAACAAACTCAACAAAAGTAGGAAACATGGAGTTCTAAAGAAGAACTCCTATGGATGAAACTCCTATGGATGAAACGTTTGAAAATGCCATAATGCTTGGAGAATTATATCTAGGTGTCGATAGTGTTAGTAAAGTAGCTGCTACTATCAGCTGACACAACAGAAAGGCGTAGTATTTAGTATATGTATTTCTGATTATTTTTAAATTAAGCGTTCCATCATTATGAGTATAATGAACCAGTATTTTTTCATAGTTGTAGGATAGAGTACAGAATATAGGGAGATAAAAATATATTGAAAGGTAAAATTATTTTAAATACTTAGGAATATTCTTTATTTTTCCAGTTCTACTTTTCATTGCGCTCATAATTTATTATTACAAAATGGATAGTTTAAATAAGTATTTTAGGCCTTTCTCCATAGAAATGCATACAATGCAGGGCTACTTAACTCATCCCAGCGCCACCTGAAGGATTGCCTCAAACGATATGGGCGTTTTCTCAATATAAAGTTTTAACTGCTTACTTTTACCTCCATGGTAGGAAACTTTCTTGCGTGATTTTTGTTTATCATTTCTAGGGCAGAATGTCCGCGGATCTCTCTAGTGTTATTAAATTTGATTACAAAATGAATTGGCATTGTCACGGGCACCGTGTCAGAAGTTCTTCTGACGCGGTTATTATTTTCCAAAAAAAAAGAAATTATTTTCCAAGGAGAAATTAAGCAGCCTCCAAAACGGCTACTTTAAAAAACGTGCACTAGTATGCACGCGTGTTGTACTTAAAATGTCTTTAGTTTAAAAAAAATCAGAGCAATGCCTCTGCAGCAAAAAATGCTCCTTCGCAGCAAAACCATTAATTATTTGAATAAAAAAGATGTTCGTGCATTTTACTCGGCAAAAATGTGTCTGCTCATTTGATTAAAAGCATTTACAGTAATTGAATTTGCAGGGAAAAAAACATACTGTGTTATCCGAGAAGGAACCTTTGTTAAAAGGTATTTTGACTGGAAACGCAAAAAAAAAAAAAAAAAAAAAAAAAAATGTGTCTTGCATGTGTTAGGGGTAGATAGGTTCTATGATGTTTCATAAAATTGCAGTGAAAATTCGAAATTTGATACTCGAAATTGCATAATAGAACCCGAACATTTTAAAATCGTACTTTTTGAATTTGGTTGAGGTTTTAGTTGTATTGTTCGAAGATATTGGGAAGCTAGAAGGCCAATCAAACAATTAAGCTCATTCATTGTCAAGGGCGAATGGTCAAATGCGTGACATTAATCATTATCCTTTGACAATGAATGGTCATAATTGTCAAATGTCTGGCATTTGCAAACAAATAAATAATTTGGTTAAGTTTGTCATTTTTTTTCATACGATTTATTTATTAAGTTTCCCAGGAAAGTCTTCGATCGTTTTTGAGATAATGTCTGTATATATGTGTGTGTGTTCGTGAGTCTGTGAAGACGATACCATGCAAACGAATGGAGCGTTTGGTACAAAATTCACAATCGGTGAATAGTGAAAGCCTATCGATTTTAAACGCAATCGAATGTTTGGAAGACCCCAAATTTTCGAATGAAATTTTGAAAAAAATCATCAAAAAATCAGAACCTTCAATAATGTTACGCAAGTATTATCGCTTGTGAAATATTTCATTAGAAAATGATTAACACAAATTCTAGAACGTTAGCATAAACCGTTAAGATTAAACTTCAAATAAATGTCCTTAGTAATGCCCTTATAATATGCCCTTAGTAGCATATTTTCATCAAATGATCAATCTATTTTCAAATAAATTTATGAAAAAAAGATCACATACATTTAAAAGAAGTATTAATATGCTCACTTTTCATAAATAATATTATGCGATTAATTTATTAATATCATTCTCGTGGATCAAGACCGTTCCATTCTCAAGAAATGACACTTTGAGTATTAGTTTTGTATTTAGACGCCCATCCATTCGCCAACAGTTATTTGTATGTAAGAAATACGCTTCTCTCCATTTCTCTCTAACGCTTGACGAGCAACTTGGCGAACTTGGTGACTTATTTAGCAAAATATCGTCAAGTTGGCATTTTTTCACACAAGAAAATATCTTTAAAAATGCAAAAATGACGCTAAATAAACGAAAATGACGCCAAGTTGATGAATTAATTATTAAGATATTTTTCTAATCAATATTGATAACTGTCCATTTAGAATTAAGTGAAATATAAGTCAATAATACTTCGAAATAGTTTTCATGTTATCATTCGGAAAAGCGCCAAATCCACAATTCCACAGTGTGCCATAAATCTTATACATTACTTTATCATCGTGAAAGAAGTCAATTCATGGCATTATACAGGAAAAGTCATGTGCTGCCCACATCAGATTTTTTAATATGTGGTACCCTTTGAGATATTTTGTAAAATCTCGCTAAGCCCCTATTTGTTGACATATATTAGGTTCGATAGATCAAAATTACAAAATAAACGTGTAAAAGCAGTGCAGTTCATAAATATTAGCTAACTCATACATTTGAATGAAATATTGCAAGAGTATGTATTGCCCATTTCTTTTTATTAATCACTCATAAAGCAACGACAAACAGTTTTCTTTTGCACCCGCCTTATTAGTTAAAAGCAAACATTGTGTACACATTTTATAATGATTTTGTGTTGTTGTGTTTATTTGAAGTAAAATTGTTAAAAAAAAAGATACATTTTATTGTTTTTTAATACATTCGCATTTCATGTGATTCAGAAAAACATATTTGAACTGGTTTGGCGTTTAATTTCATTTTTAATTTTTATTTGGTAACTATGAGTCGTTGCCGGGAGTGCTGGTCATGGTCATTACTGCCAAATGATCATTACTTGCCCCCGCTTAAAAAAAAAAAAATGCCGCTTTCCAATTTAATCTTTCGCTAAGGTCTTAACCATTAAGCTCATATCTAACTAAGTTGCATTTTTAACGCGCTTCGTTATTCTATTAATAGATCACGTTAAAACCGTAATCATTTAATTTTTTTTTTTACTCAGTTACATAAAAGGGGGCCAAATTGTGCTTCTTTTCGTAAGCTTTTCCAACTTCTGGCCGTGCCCAGACTTCTGCGGAATCCTGGTTGGTAATCACTGCTCTAATGAGAAGAAATTAACACTAAACTTGTTACAGAAGGTATATTTATTTAACACCCCTAGTAGCATTTAATATGGGTCCATTATTGGACCACTATTGTATATCTTGGCATTACATTTGAAATATTTCCAATGTAATCCCAATATTGGGGGGCAGAATTGGGGTTTGGTCTCCGATATTGGCTAAATATTTTCATTACAATATTACACCGATGTTGGTGTTACATTTTAAATATTTCCAATGAAACGCCAATATTGGCGTAATAGTGTCCCAATAATTTAAGCCAATATTGGGCCAATTCCGTCAAAATGTGCACTTTTTTATATTGGTCCAATATTTCCAATATTGGCTGTTAATATGGGATTGCTACTAGGGACAATATGGTGAATGGCTACTCAATTTAAGAATGCTAAAATTACAGAATTTATATACACAGGAATCGAGTGGAGATCTTCTTGCTTTATATCTCACGTGTGGGTGATCTACGTCACTAGCATTATTTGTATACGTTCGTGAATCGTTCGGTAACGTTTAACAGTATTGTGGCATGGCTGCGCATCTAGCAACCGATTAAATAGAACTGGTATTTATTGCTTTCCGTATATGCGTTTTGTTCGTATTTGGTATTGATTTCTAATAATTAGACAGTGCTCTACATTTTTGTAATTGTCTGTATATCTGTAAATTTTGTGAGTCCTAATTGAAATTTAGAAGTCTTTATAAGATCTATAAATTAATTAAATTTAGAGTAATAAAATCTAGAAGTCGTTTCTTTCTGAAGGCTACAATATGAAATTTTGTTTCTAGATATCTTTAATTTTAATAACTTTAATAACGTCTAATTCCATCCTCTTTATAATTTATTACGGAACCAAAATTAAGTTTTATAAATTAATATTATGACCCTGTGATATATTTGCATTGAAAATTTTGGCATTCACCACTTGTCAGATAATTATGCACTTAATCATATTGCATTGAAGCTGGAAAAAAAATGTGCTCTAACGAGATATTTTATACTAAAAACATTTCGTAAGCAATATCTAAAATAATATTTCAAATCTGGGTGCCGTAGTTATACTGGAGCAAACATGTTAAAATGATGCAAATTATTATATTATATATTACGATAATGCAAAATATATATTAATGTAAATTATTATTGATTAAATGATAATGCAAACTATTATATTACATATTATGATAATACAAATTATTGCACATTAACATTAATTAAATAATAATGCAAAACATTATATTATATATTATGATAATTTATGAGTCAAATTATAGCAGATTATTATAAAGTAATACTAAAAATGGGTTTGCCGAAACGACGTTAGTCTCTTAAGTTGGTTCTACCGGCAGCTCAATTGAGCTTGTGCCAGTACCGTATTTGCTTGTGTCCGGCTGACATCACTTCTTCCCAGTGTTCCAGGCCTTTGCCCCTGGAAAACATGTAAGGGCCCAGGACAACCCTTCCAAGCGTATGATCTGTGCAAGAGAAAGAAAATTGCATCACCATCATGCAAAGTCTTACAGGCATTCAAAGAAAATGCAATATACCTACATTGTATAAAATATGCAATTATGTTTCTATGTTCATCTTTTGTTTTTTGTTTTTTGTTAAAATATTAAATCCAGATAATATTAGGGGGTTATTACACAGGACAAATTTTATTGCCGAACATCGGCAATTCCGCCCGTCAATCTCACTTTAGTCCCTTTATCTTTAACAGGTCCCGACTCTCTAATGCCGCCGATTTCATTCCAAAAAACATTCTTTAGTGTGTTTTCGTATAATTTAAATCTTTTATATCCCAAAGGTGTCGGTAATTTGGTAAAAGTTCTATTATTATTTTTTCATCTCCAGACTTCAGCAATTCCGCCTGGCAATGATACTTTTGGCCTCCTGCCTTTCTAACACGCCCCTCCGCTCTAATGCCGCCGATTTCATTCCAAGAAGCCTTCTTTAGTGTGTTATTTCGTATAATTTGAATCTTTTATATGTATATCCCACAGGTGTCAGTAGACTGTAATTTGGTAGAAGTTCTATTATTTTTTTCATCTCCAGATTCTAACGTAGTTAAATTGCTTCGATGTGCTTGCATTGCAGTCACCATCGCCATCTTGAATGCAAATGAAGTGGAAGGGACGTCCAATCTTATCGTCCTCTGATTGGTTCGTCCCTCAGAAATGAGCAATTTTTATTGTCGAGTACGTAAGAATTGCGGCAATTCAAGATTCCATCCCATTGAAATGTGTGGTCTTGCTGAAAAATTACTGAAAGGAATTGCTCCGTGTAATAGCATCATTAGATCGAGATTTCTCTGTGATTTTAGTGTATCTTTAATAACAGACTATATGACAAGCATTTGATGGAATGTGAAAATTTCATAATTGAATGATAGATTTGTAATTATTTGCAAAACCAAAACTACTAAAACTAAATTTGTATTAGTTTAAATGTTTTAGCCAAATCGTTTCTGCATTAGCATTTATACATTATTTTGTAGTCAAACATTTCCCGTGAAGCCATTTTGGATGTTTAGCTATTTCACTTGGACATTTGGGGGATATCAGCTTTTAATTATTGAATTTATAACAGTTAATTTTAAACTTATTATTATTTTATGTATTTTTTATTGTTTTATTTATTTATTTTTTTGGTAAGAGTAAAATGTTTCGACTTATTGTAAGTCACTTGAATCTGGATTTTCCTTGAAATTCTAATATTTTTTACTTAAATTCCTATATTCTAAACTCCTCTTCTGCGAAATGTATTCGTTTGTATTAAAAATGTTATTTTGGATAAATTGTTCTAATTTTCCAATATATCTTAATTTAATTCTTTAATAATTGTAAACTTTAACTCTTTCAATTCAACGCAAATGTAACACTATACCGGCCTGTAATAATTTAAAATATTTTTGTAAGATGAAAATTATTTAAGGAGTGAAACTTAAAAATAAACGTTTGTTTATTGCACACATTTAACTTGTCTGTTTATTTTAAAAGTTCTGTGTTACTATGCAATGTACTTAGTGTACTTATGCCTGTACTTAATGTACAGGCATAAGTACACTAAGGACTTATGCCTGTACTTAATGTACAGGCATAAGTCCGTATCCGTAGTGAGCATCAAACAAGATATTGTCAAGCATCTGGACTGCAGCGAATTCGCCTTTTCGTGTCTCTTGAAGCACATGAAACTCTGTAACAAGTGTACAAGTACAGTGTCTAGAACTAACCCTTCTAGCCACTGTACCACAGACTAGCACTGTACCTCCGCTTTAGACCGCTTATTCGAGACCAACGCCGTCTGGCGTAGGCGGTTTTTAGGGAACCTGTTTTTCGCCTCGGTCGGCACACTATCCCTTCTAGCCACTGTAGTACAAGTTTACCATTTTTCACTACAAAGTAATGCAGGGAAATCAACGCTGCCAGCATAGACGTCAATCCCAATTTAGAAAATAATAAATGCGTATAGGAAAATAAAATAAATATTTTCGATTATAATTAATAAATATTGTCGAATACGACACTTTTCAACACCTTGTATAAAGTACTTGATATATATTTTTCTTTTTTTTGCTTTTAGAAGATGCGTGTCGGGGCCTCGCTTTCCATGTATTCGCCTTGGCCTCGCGAACTTAGGAACGAATTTCGTTATGCGCTCACTGTATTTTTGAGATTCGTTTTCCATTAAAATAAAATATATACGTAGAGCATGGGCACGAGTGTCAATAAACAGCCTGCGTAGTAGAATGCGCAGAAACGTAAGGGTATTATTTTTACCATAGCGGGTCATGGTAAACGGACGATGATGGCAATAAAAATTGAAACTAGACCCATTAAACATTGAAACTTATCTTTTTGCTGATAATAAGTTATTTAGAATACTTGAGTAACAATATATATTTAAAAATTCCATCTTCTAAAGTGTTCTTTAAGTGAATGTACACTATTACTCATTTTTTACCGTAGTCACTGACTAGAGTTCTCAAGATGTATTCATTTACTAGCAAATTCTGTAGTGTATATGAGAGCGAGAAGAGAAATAACGAATTTCTTTAAAAAAAACAGAAAAACAAAAAAACTCGTGTATATATGTAATTGAAAGTAAACAATTTATTTTCTGGCAAATTAAAAATATCCATCAAAGGAGATAAATTTAGATAGATCTTCTTAAAGTTAGGGGCTAAACGATTGTAAATTTAGAAAACAGCCATTTTTATTACAGGAATAATGAAAATTTCCATACTGCTAACCATACGAGTATTTTGTTTTGGAAACGTAAGGACAAAATTCTCCGCGTGATGTCACGTATATACAGACTGGCGCAACAGCGGTCATCTTGTCTTCCAGTTGAAGCGATGGCAGTACATAGTACATGGCGAGAATAAAGTTACTTTCTCGTCCTTTTCTCAGGATGTCAAGAAATAAAAACATTCTAGACTACTTTCTTGAATGATGTGTGCAATTTTTTCAAAGAAGAAGCGCCTATTTTACAGCTAAATTGCGTTTCAAATATCAGCCATGTAACATGCTCGCGCCATTGAAATAGTACAGACAGACGATAACTGACTGGACCGGTTGCAATCAAAATGGCGGTTACTTCAGCTTGCATATTTAGGAGCCTTAATTAACCACAACCTCACCTTTTTCCTTGAAGCCTGCCTGTACAATCTGAAGGGTGACGCTGCACATGTTGACATGAGTCGGGGCCATTCGAAAGTGGAAGGACTCGTTGTACTTGGGGTCCCGGCTCGCCTTGCACACCATCGTCTTCTTACTCTTCACCACCTTGTGTTCCCGCATGAACACAATGCGCACGAACGAATCTGGAAAAGAAGAATAGGAAAATGTGTGAGGCACAACCGGAACTTCCTAACAAGCACACTAAGGCAATTGCCTAAAGAAACCAAAGAAAAATGTTTGATTAGGACGACTTCGTAACAAAAGCTTTGTTTATAAGTTTTACACCAATTTACAACAAAAATAGATAAGAATAAATAAAATATAAATAAATAAATAATCATAATAATAATAGAAGATTCAAAACCAAATATTTTCTCTAAGAGAAGTTATAAATGCATACCGAACCTCGTACAACGTGCAGCAAAAAGCAGAAAGTCGATATGTGAGGAACCTCTAAAATGCGTTTATTGATTTTATGCGTTCGTTTAAAAGACTCACCAAAAACTAAATTACGTATTGATTCATTTTATTTTGTTAGAATGCGAAGATATATATACACAACTTTGTCGAAATACAGAATTGGACTCATGTTATTTTTTGAACGCGACGAAAAAAAATATCGGATAACCTAAAAAAACGCAAATTTTGACGCATTTAGAAAAAAATAAAAATAAATAAATGTGAAGGAATTATCCTACGGATTCGGTTCAAACATCGTTGGAAAAGAATGTTCTTCGATTTTTCGGATGGATGGATAGACATTCTATGATAATATTTTGGGTCGCTAAGGAATCGATTTGAGTGAAAATCGCTCAAAATCGTACTAAAACACACGTCAACCAAAAAACTAATTCCATTTTTTATAAAATATCACCGAGGTACACCTTTCCGGCTAATGAAGTATCTGTTTACCAAATTTCATGGCTGCGCGAAGCTTAGATTTCCTGCTGCAGATCGCACACACGCGTATAGTGAGATTAACACAAGCACACATATATCTTTTTTTTATTATGTTATACCTAAAAGCTTAGTATTGGTATGTCAGAGCACAGAATGCAACCCTGAGGGCTGAAAAAACTCGTCTTGCCATAATTACGGTGCTTGCGAATTTGTCAGTATTACAATTTTATATGAAAAAAAAATCTGATGTAGGTGTTTCTCTATACACCATGATGTATTTTGCTATACAACGTCTCTCTTATACAAGGTAGGATCAAAAAGTTCGGAGACTGTGCTGATATCTCCAACCCTGATTGGAAGAGAGGGGAACTATTTTACCGAAGCATAAAGGCACATGTGGCGCGAGATGTGAAAAGGAAAAAGCAGGTGTTTTTCCAGATAATGCGTGTCAGTGAACTGGAGTTGTTCGCTTTCGTCGAAAACGAAAAGAGTGTTTGAAGAACAGCGTGCGAATATCAAATTCTGCCAGCGTTTGGGGAAATCGCCGAAAGAAACATTGCACCTGCTGCAGCAGGTTAACTGACACGCATTATCTGGAAAAACCCTGCACTGTGGACCTGTTTCTTCCATTTCGCATCTCACGTCACATGGGTCTCTACGCCACGGCAAAATAATTCCCCTTTCCTCCAATCAGGGTTGGAGATACCATCAAAGTCCCCGAACTTTTTGATCCTACCTTGTACATCTTTTGTTATACAACACTTTACCTTAAATCTTTATGCACCCCTATAACTTTCCATTGAAGTTTTCCAGAGCTGTAGATGCAGGGTCTACTAGTAATAGGAAAACATTTATGCGTTATCGATTGAGAAAGTTTGCAAATTAAAGAGGTGGCGAATTAAAGAAGTTAGAATTCTTATCTCGAAAACGAAAAAGTTGTAGAGCATTCACTAACTAGTATGGAAAGACGTGCTGTTTTCCTATAATATGTACACAGATGTTAAAATAGGAGGCGAACTTTAAAGTAAAAGTGCGTCAGTATGTCAGAGCACCCAATGCAAACCACAGGGCTGAAAAAACTCTAATTCTACCATGCCAAATCCAAGTCTGAAATCTGTTTTTCAAATTATCCCCTGGATCTGGAGTATTGCCTTTCAAAGTTCAACACGCTTTGCTATTTATATGCTTATAATCTCAGGTCAAAGACGTTGCCACAACATAATGCATGAGACTAAAGGAAAAGCTGTATTCAGCTCATGGAAATAGAAACGATACCGCCTTCATGATTTAACTGAATAGGAAAGTGAATAGTGAGAGGCCATCCCAATTTAAAAATTCAGAACCATGGAGTTAGAGAGACTTTGCTTCCTCCGTTATCTTCAAATTTATGTTTTAAATAATGCATTTATGATGTTTATAGATAGATTAGTTGGAGCATAGACACCTTTATCTAAAATGCCTGTTCTTTCCTCCGCGAAAATAGGCAACAACCCAGCTCAAAAATAACCGCTAGGTGGTGCTAGTTAACATCTAAAACAACGTTATTTTTTTCATTTGAGTACGTGTTTTACCTTGGAGAATTCGTTGCATTTATTTGATTTTAATCTTGCTTTCAAATTTTTTGACTTTAATTTTCTTGTATTTTTAAATTGTAATATCTAGCTTTAACTATGGTTTATTGGGTATTGCACTTTTGTACATCAAATAGCATGGAAGACTGTATAAGTCTTTTTGAATTTCCCTCGGAAGTCAAGCGTGGGAGAAATGGATTGAAGCAAAGACTTTTCAGAAAAAGTTTGTATACGTGTATAATTTCGGCACAAATTAAACTGTCAACATACCTACGTTGAAGTGTGAACAATTTAAATCTATCTTGTTCTTAATAATTAAGAAGTTGTTGACTTTTCAAAAAAAGTTTGTATACTTGTATAATTTTGGCACAAATTAAACTCTATTATGAGCAATTGATAAAAAAAACTATCACTGATAGTTGGCACAATCAAACACGGCAGATATTGGCTGTGGTTTATATACTTTGTATATAGCACTATACATTCAAAATTTTCATTAAAAATTTCATATTGATATCAAGAATGTGTTTATGTTTGTTTACATCTTATTGTATGCAAGTTCAAATCAAATTTAATTTTACAATAACCCTGATATTCGAAGCTGAAATTTATATCTAGCAATGTATCTGTCAATGTATCTATATATCAAGATATCACATTCACATCGTCTACGGTCTTTTAAATCTTCATCTTGTTCTAGCTATTACCGCTAGATGGCGATACTTGGTGTACTACTTTTTAACAATAGAAAAGAGGGAAATGAACGGGCCTTTAAGATAAAGGTGGCTATGGTTGGAGCTCAATTGTATGACCCATGGAGTTAGAGGAAGATATCCCGTGGTATGACCACAAATTGAAAACTTGAGATAAAAAGTGAGGTATTAAACTTGATAAATTCATTTGTCAGGGGATCTATGGGGTACGAAAATTAATTGCGTTATGTTGGGGGATAGCATAATAGTATTCGTGAGTGTCCGCTCAGGATACAAGAATGAGTTCACATTTCTAGATCACTAACACGTTTATTCACAAACACAGCGTAAACAGTATACAATAAAACAGCACTTAATTGTTCCACTCATTTCTCAAAATAACCGATATTATTATTAAGACATGAACAAAAGTCATTTCACAAAATGGCGGCTACTATTCTCAAAACATTGACAATAATCACAGTTCATTGTAGCTCGTATCACGTCGACTGCTCTTCAACTGAGTGATGACGCCTTTTATAATCTCTCTCTGTAGAAACTCCTAGAAATATTCCATACCTCGTAGACTAATAGCTATTTCTATGTGTTTCCCGTACCTTAGGGAAGTCGTCAAATCTAGCAACCCTCCTTCGAAATTCGGCGTGTGGTAACCCTAATCTCCCATCATGGGAAAAGATGCCTATACGGTTGTTTTCTCCATCTGATAGTCGAAAGAGATGAAAGTAGGGGGGGGGGGGAGAGGGACTCCACAGCATATTATAAGTTCGCAACAATATTATGTGCTTACTCACCAATGGTTTTAAATCCTTCTGGGAGCCGTATTCCCCTTGCTTCGCACACAGTCACAATTAATCTCTCTAGGTTCTGGTTGTAGCAGAGGCTAATCATCATCTCTCCCAGATCGCTTGGCACCTGAAAACAAACGATGTATCCAAATACACATATTTGTATAATTTCTGTTAACCCGTGTATGTTTATATGTGCGTGTGTACGTCTATTTGTTATATGTTTGTACGTAATTTTCCGAAGCCATACTCAGTACAGAACATCGAGGTATTTTTTATTTTTTATTCTTTATTTTGCTGACGATCAGTGAACGTGTAGAAAAATTATTTTTAAAAATTTCTAAAAAAGGTTTAAAAATTAATCCCTTTCTGAAAAGCTACTCTTCTTTCAATTTTAGAGAGGCCCTGTTTTCTTTCTCGAAATTTGAACGTTTTGACCGTTCACAAAATATATAAAGCAGTAAAATAAACAAACACACACACACACTATTAGCATTTTGATTTCATCAAACCCAATGACTTTGGATTTCGGATTTCCCTTCCAGGGCGAACGAAATGGGGAAGTTTGAAATGTCTTTCCAAACATTCCAATATCCCCCCCCCCCTCCTTCTCATTCAGTATCCTAGTAGGCTGAAACATTGTACTTACCGAATCAACCATGTGACAGAGCCTTATTGTGCCAATTTTCGATTAAAACAACTATTTTCGACGATCCATACATTGTTAAACAAAATAAAACTCATTGCAACTAAATGTTTTTAAAAAATCTGATGTGGGCAGCACATGACTTTCCTTATATAATGCAATGAATTTACTACTTTTACAGTTAAAAAAAAAGGTTATTCTTATAGTAGATACTTATATTCTTTCCAAGATATTGAATTTCCTTCAATTAGTCGTCATTTTCATTGATTTGGCGTCACTTTTATCCATTTGGCGAGATTTTTGTTAATTTGGCAACAATAAAAAATGTCGCCAAGTTGGCGACATTCCGCCAAATATCGCCAAGCGCTATGGACGGAGAAATAAGTTATTCTTACAGCAGATAAATGACTATTGGCATTCAAATGCAAAAGTATTACTCAAAGTATCTTTTTTCATGAATGGAACGAGCTAGTTCCACGAAAATGATGTCACCCAATTTATCGCATGGTATTACATATAAAAAGTGAACATGTTTCTCAATAGGAAATATATTTTTTTATTTTATGGAATTTTTTGATAAATTTATTTGAAAAATGTACACTATCTCGAGAACGGTTCATGTTAGCCTTTTAAAATTTATGTCAATCGTTTTCTAATAAAAAATTACATAAGAAATATCTATTTGCGCAACTTTATTAGTGGTTTTGATTTTTTGACGATTTTTTCAAAATTTCCCTCGAAAATTTAAGGGGGTTCTGAACATTCGATTGCGTATAAAAACAATAGGCTTTCAGTGTTTACGGATTGTGATTTTGTACCAAATTTCGTTCGAATCGGTCCATTCGTTCGTCAGTTATCGTCTCCACAGACTCACTGACACACACACACACACACACACACACACACACACTTTCACACACACACACACACACACTTTCACACACACACACACACACACACACTTTCTCACACACACACACTTTCACACACACACACACACACACACTTTCACACACACACACACACACACACACACACACACTTTCACACACATACACACACACAGACATCACTTCAAAAATGTTTGATTCGTGATCAGGGATGCTCTCCCGTCGAAAACTCGAATTCAAATTTTCGACCCCGTCACAATAGTTTCCTTCCGGCCGTCCATTTAGTTACTCTAAGTCCTCTGGATGAGTCGGACGGCCTGGGGTTTCCACAATACTTTCCTTATACATTATGTATATAAGGAAAGTAAAAAAGGTTTTAATTTTCATGTTTTTGACTCGTTTAAATAGTAATGATGTATAATTGTCTAAAAATAAATTTTGAATGTTACGTAAATTGTCATTTCTCAGAAGTAACAGCGTAACCACAGAAAAATTTCTCATTTTCTTCAATGTTCTTAATTAGCTAGAACTAATTACTTCCCACAAAAGTAAATTAAACGAAATCAAACACGCAATAATGACGCATAGGACGAGGATTTTACCCGTCTCGGAAGAGCCGTAAAATATTGTGAATGGACTCAATAAAATGATGCAGTAAACGCCGTCCCTCACAGGCTCGACTGCAAACAGCGATGTTTTATTAATGCAACAGATTTGTCATATTTACTGTTTCCAGCCCCATAAACCGGAGATAATGGTGCGAATATCGGACAATAACGGTCCATAAATTAAAGGAAAATATCAGGATAAATTGGGTGTGGATGAACTCAATTATGCGTTGAAGTGAATTATGCCAGGATTTAGAAGCTGAATTGGAATCCAATTAGGTTATTCGCGGGATGTCTTGCCATAATTTTTATGTTTGCAAATGTTTCAGTACTACAATCATATAAAAAAAATTCTGATGTGGGTGTCTTTCTCTACACACCATGATGAATTATTTCAGTTTTCCCGCTTTAAATCCTTATGCATCCGTTTAACTTTCGATTAAAGTTTTCCAGAGATGTAGATGCAGGGTCTACTAATAAGAAAACGTCTATGCGTTATCTATTGAAAAAGTCTTTGCGGCGAATTGAAGAAGTTAGAATTCTTGTCTTGAAAGCAAAAAAGTTGTAGAGCGTTCTCTAATTAGTATGCAAAGGCGTGCTGTTTTCATATAACACGAATACAAATAATAAACAAGAAAGATCAATCATACTTAAAGCATTGATTATGAAACACTTCCCAACTTCATTGCAATTTCATTTAAACATCTCTAAAATGCAATACATACCTCGGTAATATTTTAAAACTTATCACAATACTACATTAATTTATTATATTTGAAAACTTAAACCTTCATCGAAAAAAATGAACTTCATTCAAATGGCGGCATTGAAATATAAATTGCCTGGTTTAAACATCTCTAAAATGCGATACATTGCTCGGTAATACTTTAAAAATTATCATAATACTACAATAATTTATTGTATTTGAAAACTTCATTGAAAACAACTGAAATTTATTCAAATGACGTCATAGTAAAAATAAGACGCCTGGTTCTCTCTATAAAAGCAGCATTTCATTCATAAACATTTCCCATTCATTTCATTCATCACAATACTATAATAATTTATTTTATTTAAAAACTTAAGACCATGGAGCTACAAATAATTAAACTCTATGCTTAAAACTTCATCGGAAAAAATCGTCCTTCTCTCTGTAAAATCAATGAATATTTCATCCATATCAGCTATGCAGACTCCATGAGCTAAATAATTTTACGTTAAAGAAATACAGCAATTCTTATACAACTCATTATACATATTTTGCTGTTTACATTTTACATAAGTGAAAAGTAGGCTTCGTTGTAGAAGTACTCAAATTTGGATGATCATTTAAACTCAAATATATTGTAATTGCGTTGTTTCAGTATGTAGATGCACAGAATTTAAGCAATAATAAAGCGATTTTAGGACGGATACAACACTCAATATGAATTAAAAAGAACTTTAAAAATCACTATTTTGAGACAATATGGATGCCATATTTCATTTTGAAGTGGATCAGGTGATCTTTTCATATCATGGTCACGTTGTAGCTTCATATAAGAGGTGTAATTATTATTTTAATTTTTATTTAAAAAACTAATAATATATTTTGCTGAAATTTTTTTTATATATTTTATGGAATAATTTGAATATTACTTAAAAATTTTCGAAGCAATTTGTGAATTTTAAATCCGCTTAAAAAATGTTTGTAAAATTAGGTCCCATAGGGTTCAATGTATTTCATTTTTTCAACCCGGGTTCAATCCAAAACTAATTGGGTGATATTATTCATTTATATTCCCATAGGTCCTACGAATCGTCTGAACAACATACTAAAATTTCATTTTGATTAAGTCAATTTTACGGCAGTTATCATGCTAACGCATGATACAGACAGACAGACAGACAGACAGAATGAACAAAGTCATAAACACTTTTCAACTTTGTTGTAAAGTGTTAAAAATGAAGCCTATCACCTCTCTAAAAGGCCAGAGCACCCAGTGTAACCCTGAGGGTTAAAAAAACTCATGTATAATAACTATATCGACCATGCTGAATTCAAGTCTAAAATTCGTTTTGCAAATTAACCCTTGGAACTGGAGAAATATCCTCTCAAAGTTTAGCCTTTTCTGTAAATTTTGTGTTTATAATCGCAGGTTGAAGGCGTTGCCACAACATAATGCAATGGCATGGTCACGAGATTGAAAGGAAAACTGTAAAGGAAAGCTGTATTCAGCTCATGGAGTTAGAGATGATACCACTTCCATGATTTAGCTGAATAGGAAAGATAATATTGAGGTCATCCCAATTTAAAAATTTAGAACCGTGGAGTTGAGACTTGTTTCCTCCTTTATCTTCAAATCCGTGTTTTAAATAATGCAACTAATGTTTATAGATAGACTAGCAGCAAATACCCGGCGTTGCTCGGGATTTACCATGCAAAAATGTGATACAAGTTATACCGGAACATATAGGGCCGTGAATCTTATACATCGTTTTTTCACTGTGAAAGAAGTAAATTCATTGCATTATGTAAGGAAAAAAAGTCATTGCATTATATAAGTCATAGCTGCATAAGTAAGAATCTTCCTCATAAAATGCTGATAATTAAATAACCATTTTTAACACTTTACAACATAGTTGGAAAGTGTTTATGACTTGTTCATTCTGTCTGTCTGTCTGTCCGTTAGCACGATAACTGCCGTACAAATGACTTCATCAAAATGAAATTTCAGTATGTTGTTCAGACGGTCTGTGGGACCTATGGGAATGTAAATGAATAATATCACCCAATTTGTTTGAACCCGGGTTGAAAAAGTAAAATACATTGAACCCTATGGGACCTCATTTTTCAAATATTTTTAAGCGAATTTAAAATTCACAAATGGCTTCGAAAGTTTTGGGAAATATTCAAATTATCCCATAAAATATATAAAAAATGTTCAGCAAAATGTATTCAGTAATTTTTTTAAAATAACAATTAAAATAGCAATTAAACCTTTTATATGAAGAGATCACGTGATCCACTTCAAAATAAAATAAGGCATCCATCTTGTGTCAAAATCGTGATTTTTAAAGTTATTTTTAATTCATATTTAGTGTCGCATCCGTCCTAAAATCCCTTTATTTTGCTTAATTTCTGTGCATCTGTATTCTGTAACAACACAATTACAATATATTTGAGTTTAAATGTTCATCAAACTTTGATTATTTCTACAACGAAACCTAATTTTTACTTATGGAGAATGTAAACTGATTACGCTGTAAAATGAGTTGTATAAGAATTGCTGAATTTCTTTAACGCAAAATTATTTTGTTCAGGAATCTGCAATATAGATGATATGAATGAAACATTCATTGATTTTACATAGAGAAGCAGCCGATTTAATGGCAGACTTCTTCGATGAAGTTAAATTACTAGAGTTAAGCGTAGAGTTATCATTACTAGAGCTCATGCGTAGAGTTAAATTACTTTGGCCTCCACGGTTTTAAGTTTTTAAGTAGAATAAACTATTGCAGTACTGTGATGAATGAAATAACAATGTATGAATGAGATATTTACTGCTTTACACAGAGAGCCAGGCTTTTCCCGGCCGCCCAAATTGCTACTCTATGTCCTCGGATGAGCCGGACGGTCTGGGCTTTCGACAGAGAGCCAGGCGATTTATATTTCGATGACGTCATTTGAATCAAATTCGTTTTTTTCGATGAAGTTTTAAATTTTCAAATATAATTAATTATTACAGTATTGTGATATATTGCCGCTGAATGTATCGCATTTTAGAGATGTTTAAATAAAATTAAAGTTGGAAAGTGTTTCACATAATCAATGCTTTATGCATAATTGATCTTTCTGGTGATTTCATAATACTTTTCGTTGTTGAGTAAGCCTGTAAGAAATAAACCATGGCGATAGAGTTTCCATTTAAATTCAGATTTCAAACCTGTGATTTTCAAAAGTGACTAATACGTTCAATAAACTCCCACAAAATTCAGAGATTTAATTGATTTTCACGTTTTAAACCAACTAATTCCAATCTTTTTTGTTGGAAATCATGGAGATAGAGAGTAGAACTCCTAGGAAAAAGTTTCGTTTTCTATCAATATCTCGACAACTTCAGGTTTTAGAAACTCAGAACTTGGACTAAATTTATGGAGGGCTATATCAAAGATACCCACCAAATTTTATTAAATTCGGTTTGGCCGTTCTTCCGTGATGATGAGACAAACAAAAGTGTCGTTTTTCACTAATACCTCAAGAACCACTGGTCGTAGAAACTCGAAACATGACTTTTATTTTAAGTGGGGCGGTTTTAAGACTACCCACCAAATTTCATCAAATTCGGTTCAGCAGTTCTCTAGTTATGGTGGATCATACATACATACTTTTCTTCTTTATATATATATATATAGATTAGTTGGAGCTGAATTGTATGACCGGTGCAGTGAAAGGGAGTAGCCCATGGTATGACTAGAAATTAAAGTTGAAATAAAAAGTGTGAGGTATTGAACTTGATAAATTGGCTTATTAGAAGGTCAAGGGGAGAGTGAAGCAATTGTGGTATATTAGGGGATAGTATAGTATGTATGTTTCGACAGGGCGTCGCATAAGAAATTATTTTTCTTCGGCCCAGACTGTGCGGCCCGCCAACTAGGCACAGACATCTTAATGCACAGCTGGTAAAATAAAAACATATTTCAAAATTTAAACCAAAACTTGAAAACCCTAGCAAATACTACGATTCTTATACACCCCCCCCCCCCCCATACTCTCTCAGTTATATTATAGTTAATCCCAGTGCTGAGAAAATCAATATATCTTATTATACAAATCATGGAGTTACTCATAGAAATGAGATAAAACTCATGGATGAAACGCTTGAAAATGCTATAATGCTTTGAAGTTTATATCTGGGTGTCGCTAGTGTTAGTAAAGTAACTGATAATGTTACTTGATACAACAGAAAAGCGTATTTTTGATTATTTTTTAATGAAGGGTTCCCTCATTATGAGTATGATTAACCAGTATTTTTTCATAGTTGTAGCATAGAGTACAGAATATAGGGAGATAAAAATAAAATGAAAGGTAAAATAATTTTGAATACGTAGGAATATTCTCTATTGTTTTAGTTCTACTTTGCATTACGCTCATAAATTATTTTTACAAAATGGACAGTTTAAATAAATATTTGAGGCCTTTCGCCATAGAAATGCATGCAATGCTGGACTCATGGAGTTAGAAAGAAGGAGATAAAACTTCTATGGACGAAACGCTTGAAAATGCCATAATGCTATCAGAATTATATCTAGGTGTCGTTAGTGTTAGCAAAGTAGCTGTTAGTGTTGGTTGACACGACAGAAAGGCGTAGTATTTAATATATGTATTTTGATTGTTTTTAAATGAAGGCTTCCCTCATTATGAGTATATTGAGCCAGTATTCTTTCATAGTTGTAGGATAGAGTACAGAATGCATGAAGATAAAAATAAAATGAAAGGTTAAATAATTTTAAATACGTAGGAATATTTTTGATCATTTCAATTCTACTTTGCATTGCGCTCATAATTTATTTTTTTTAAATGGCAGTTTAAATCAATATTTAATGACTTTCGCCATAGATATGCATACGATGTAGGACTACTTATCTTATCCCAGCGCCACCTAAATGATTTTCTCAAACGATATAGGCGTTTTCTTAATAGGATGTTTTAACTCCTTACTTTTATCTCCATGATTTCATTCATATCACTTATATTCCAAACTCCAGAGCTAAATAATTTTGCGTTAAAAAAAATTAATTCTTATACAACTAACTCACCTTACAATCGCTTAATTTGTTTACATTCAAACAATATGAAGTTTTAACTCCTTACTTTTACCTCAATGATACAGATACTATTATATTTTAAGTACTCTTCAAAACTAATTTCAAAACAGATTTTATCAAATTTATTTACCCTCCCACTCTTATTTTATCCACCTCTTCCACCACCTATAAACAAAACTGACAAATACAATTTTTAACCATCTGGTAAATAATGTGTTATCTCTTTTCACTTCGTAAAAAATGTGCAGTCCTGAAATTATTTCGGAACAAAAGTTTCAAGAACTCCAAAGTTGTATACTTCTTTCGTTTGAAACTTTTATTAGGAAGTCCGTTTGAAACTTTCATTTGAAACTTTTATTGTCGCATGCACCAGAACTAACACTTAGCACAACTCAAATTTATGTTATCAAAGTTCTCAAATACTTTATTAGTTACACTATTAAGTGTCTAGCTATGGGAATTTACAATGAGTGATTGAAAATAGCATTTCTTTTGGATCGCAGCTGGATTTCTTTTTTAGAGTGTTCTGTAGTATTTTTATATCAACAAATACAGCTGAAAAGGTTACGATATGCATTTGTTATTATCCTAATATTTATTGGGTACTTTTTTAAGTTGCAGACAAGAAAGATGTTCAAAAAATGAAATTACCTTTCAGAATATAATAGAAATGTTTTACAACCACCCCTATTTGTTAATGCTAGTTGGCATGCTTCGAAGAAATCGTTCATATACCTATCTACAGTAGCAAGCGAAATATGTAGATAAATGATTTGTTAATGAGACCTTATTTTTCCGAGGTATGGCATGACCATGTGTATTTCTTTTTCTTTTTGCTTTTTTTCTTCTCCTCACATTAATTTTATTTTCTATGCATTTTACTTATTGCTTTTCAAGTTTATTGTCTTCATTTTCAATTTTTCTCTTATTATTTCCATTATTATTCCTTTTTTTTTAAAATGTGTCGGATCTTTCTATAATGTTTCAAACACGTGATTGTATTATAATAAGAAACACATTTAAAACTTCTATAGATATAAAGATTCTTGAAAAGTAGCATCTATAGAGGTTCTATTCAATTCCATCTATTGAAATTTATATCTTTTCTTCATTAATTTTTGTCATTCTCGAATTTTGGGCATTCAGCATTTTCCATTCCTTTTGACGCACGTGCTTAGATTGTTTGCATCATACATGTAGAAACTGATTATTCAAGTCCCATGTTTTATTACATATCTCTCCCTTAAATATAAAATCTTGATTAAATCTCTGGTACCAATGTATTTTCTTTTGTTAGATCTTATATTTTCAATTCCTCTTTGACGGAAATCAGTCAACCGCTTAATGATATTAAACTAGGGCATGCCAATTATTACATGTATTATCCATTAGCTTCCTCATCTCTTTATTTTTATTATATATATATATATATATATATATATATATATATATATATATATATATATATATATATATATATATATATATATATATATATATATATATATATATATATATAATATATATATATATATACATATATATATATATATATATATATATAATATATATATATATATACATATATATATATATATATATATATATATATATATATATATATATATATATATATATATATATATATATATATATATATATATATGTGTGTGTGTGTGTGTGTGTGTGTGTGTGTGTGTAATGGCAGATACAATAGTACAGGGAAGATACTTTTCAGGTTACCAAAAATCTACTTTATTATATGACACTCGAAACAGATGTAGTTACATAGGGCCGGCCGAGCTCCTCATCGGCGACAAGTTCTCAAGAAATCTCAATGCCGTCTGAATTGGTTCAGACAATGTACAGTTACATCGAAGGGGGAGGAATATGATGACATGGGGCACATGCTGCTTTAGCGTCCTTTATGCTTTAAAATTGTGATGGGGAAGCAGTTTCATATGAGAAAGTTTACGCAGAGGTTAAGATTAATGACCCTATATGGTATGGTCAAGGAAAAGAGGGAGTGCTGGCAGACTTTGTTAATATTAGTGGCGTGGGATAGAATTTAATACAGTTGCAATACGTGTTGGACATGAAATAGAAATTTGGAATAATAATTACGGAAGAAAAGGGCGCGTTATTAGGGAAAGCATAAAAAATTACGAAAAGAAAGTCCAAAAAATTACGTTCAATTTTTGTGAAACAAAATCGGCCAAAATAAATAAATAAATGCAAAAGCAATTATTGTACGTTCAATTCCACGGGGGGGGAGGAACGAAAGGTTCAAGAACGGTGGTTCAGGCACTGACGAAATTATTCTGTCGTTTAGCCATTTTCTGTTTAAATAGCATAGTCTAGCTCTCATTTGGACGTTCAGGTCCAGAATCTCAAAAACCTGCCAGAAAAGGGCGTCACTCAAAATGAGGAAGACTCTTGACTTTGAACTTTATTTTGTACTTGGACTTCGCAGCTTCGTGTAGCCATAGCTAAATTGTATAAGAATTTTATGCCGGCTAAATAGAAGAACTGAATTTGTAGGTTCCCATAGAAGTCTGCAATATTGCGGCAAATAGCAAATTTTTCTTGCTGCCATTGCTGTTCATAGTTATTCCATAGGGGTGGGACAGCCCAGTGGTTACGGCACAGGGATTGCACTTGGACGACCCGAGTTCAATTCCCGTCTCTGCCCAAACCGCCCCCTTGTTCACGCGAAGTACGGGCCCGTTAAATATGTGTGTCTGTAAGTCCTTCCGAGAAGTTGTTGGTAGGGTAAGGAGGATACAGTCCTCGTGGGTGTCACCCCCCACTGGGCTCCGGTCTAAATTGGGTGGCACTATAAGAGGCCCTCTTGATGGCAGGCAATTTGCTCTTCTTAAGCAAACTGCCTGCCATCACGCTCTAAGGTCTTCTTAAGCATACACTAAGCTCTAAGCATGCACTAAGCTCTCTACGGGTCTAGGTCTTCTTAAGCATCTTCTAAGCATGTGCTAAGCTCTTCTTAAGAGCAAACTGCCTGCCATCACGATGGCCCCGCACTATCCCGGCCGTCCAAGCCTCACACCTTTGGGTAGGTTGGACGATCTGAATCGAACAACACCAACAGTTATTCCGTGGGGATGAGCGCATAATAAACTCTCTGACTTACCTGCGTCTCCTTCTTCTCCAAATCCCTCCATTGCAGCTGATTATTTTGTTCAGATTCAAAAAATTGTTCGAGGGGCACCATCACGTGACCAATGGGGTTGTGGTGCTTACCCCGATCGTTGTCTAGCACAGTGAATTTCAGTGTCCTTTCCGGCATGGAACGACTGGGCAACTATAAAGAAACATAAGGGTCAAAAAAACACTTCAAGATACGATTTTTACAATTTTAAAAGAAGTTACTAATGCGTTGAATGCCACTTGCGATCACGTTATCTGAATGAATAAAAGGAAACGCTCACCTGTGGCCACATGTCATTCAACGTGTTATAGGTAGACTTACCATACGGACCGATTACCCCAGACAGGACCCCCCAGACACATTCTAGGCCCCCTTCATATTTGATTTCCTCTTTTTGTGAATTTTTCATGTCTTCTGTGGGTCTGTCTGGGTGTCCGTTTGGCCTTCTTCGTGTTCGGGTGTTCTCTCCTGGTCGTACATTAAAATACTGTGACGTCAGGTGAGCTGCACGACTTGGGACGCGGATGTCGTTCTCTTCCCACAAGGCGTTACATAACAACTTGTTACAGGGCAGAAGTTACCGCTCGTCTGCCCTGTGCTGACAAGCAGCAATGACGCATGACCGACCATAGTCCCCAAGCTCCATAGATCCATAGATCAAATGAGGGCTGATCAGTTGAGAACTTCCTTATTTTTATGCAATGCCTTGTTAAAAGACAGGAATAAATTCACTATAATTTATTTATTTTGTAAAGGTGTCGAAATGAAAACGCAGCCATCTTTTGATAAGAACAACAAATTTTATTTTTACCTTGAAGAAATCATAAAATAAACTCCATTAACGTAATTTACAATGATAAATCAGAATGTGTATGGTCCACCCTTCCTATCATCGTCTGCCTCCACACACGCCACGCTATACGTACCAACTAATCTCCATCTTCCACCGTCTCCTCTCCTCATGCTTCGCCTTTTTATAACCCAGTTGCCAACACCTTCTACCGTTCGAAATCTGCGCGGTTGATAATTAAATTTAGATTCTTCTTTCCTCGGGAAAGACACTGCTTCAAAAATAAGGAGTCGAGGATAGAAATTGTTATTCCTTATAATTTAACAAGAGAACTTTCTTCAACTTTACAGGACAGCCAGGATTCTTAATCCTACAGGGCAACTGAGTTTCTATTCTGGGCCGGTACTTTAATCTTTTGCTTACGGGTGAAACAGCGTCCATCCTAAACGAAAAACCTCCCAAAAAGACGGGTATTTGACATGCCCTATCCCCCTAACAGTTTGATCCCCCTTTGCAGGCATTGGCGTCCTATCCCATCCGTAAGCAAAAGGTTAAACGATACAACAGAGAATGCCCCAAATAAAACCGATGTAAATGGATATAGACGAAAAAATACCTTCGCCAAAGTGATAATAATTAAATATCAACAATTGTACAGATATTTTAAATCAGCGTTCAAAGTGCTTAAAATAGAGCGTGAAAGCGACAATAGATCGTTACCTGGAATAAAAATGTTTCGTCAAAAGTTGGGTTGCAAGTTTTCTTCTTTGGCTTTGACTGCAGATATCTCCTTTCGTCTGGCATGAGGTAAATTCTGCGATGGCAAATAAGTGTGTTAAAAATACATTTTTATAGTTTAACTAAAGTCTTTAAGAGTTAAATATAAAATGATCACATTTCATTTAAATAATTACATTGACTGGGAATAAGTGTTCGTCGCGGAAGAATGGGGCACCGAATTGGATGAAATTTTCTAGGTAAACTTGAAATAGCCCCACACTTAAAATTTAATGTATGTTCGAGTTTCTGGGACCAGTGGTTATCGAGATATTAAAAAAAAAAAAAAAAACACTATGAAACCTTCCATTAAGATAGCATTTGCAGACGATATTTGTTCCGCAAAATTATTTGAAAAAATATTGATATCATGTCACTAAACAACGGAATTAAACCCAATAAGTTTATACAGCAGATTTTATTTGAAAAAAAATATCATATTTCCAAGCACCAGAATTAAACCCAATGAGTTAATACACCAGGTTCATTTAAAAAAAAAGTATATCCTATTGCCAAGCAACGAAATTAAATTCAATGAGTTTATAAAGTAGATTCATTGGGAGATAATGATATGTTGCTAAGCAACGGAATTAGACCCAATGAGTTTATACAGAGGACGATTTTTATTAAATCTTTTTCGATTCAAATATGAAAGAAATATATTATATAAATAAATTTTATTGGAATTGCATTTTTAATTGGATTATACCCATTACGGCCTTTGAGTTTAAAGATAACAGGGTTTATTGATATTTTCAAATTCTTATACATCATCAGTTTTATTTTGGCAAAGATTTTTCAAACTCATATAGTGTAGTACGGGTATATCTTTAAGTCAGATTTTGCCTTGGAGGGATTGAAAATAGTTGCTTGGTGCTATCTGTAACAGATAATTTTAAAATAGAGTTAGTTCTCTTGTAGTCTGGATTGCTCAGTTGGTAAATGACATGTGAAATGAACAGGAGAATGGATGCAATTTGAATTCTGCTGTGGAAAAAACATTGAGACTAGAACGTAACTATTGACCGCAATATATGATGAATAGGAGAATATTTTGGAAATTGAAGCAAGGGATCGGGGTATCAGAAGGAAAACGGGGATGAAATATAGTAAGCCGGCTTAAAATAAGCAGAAGAGAATTGTGAGGCTTTTTTCCTCGGATTTGAATCAGTTAGTAGATCAATAGTTAATAGGTTACCGCAGTGGCGTCGCCAAAGTTGGGGGTCGAAAGCCCAGACAACTCGGCTCGTCCAAGGACTTAGAGCAGCAAGATGAGTGGCCGGGCCAAAGTTGGGGGTGTCATATTCCCCATCCAGGTTTCTATTGGAACCCATTGAAGTTCAAAAAAATTTCATTTGGGAGGAAAAGAAAAAATATTTGGTTATCCCCTGCCTTCCCAAAATATTTTCTGGCGACTCTAGTGGGTTACCGGTCTCCTCGTCTAGGAGCAGGGGAGCCTGCATATTAAAAATAGATTCGCCTTATATAGAGCATGGGTCCATCAATATGAGCTTTATAGTAAAGTATTTACTAATCAAATACCGAATATACATATACGCTGATAGATTTTAATAGTATAATTAGGTTAGTACAGAAAATTGTATAGATTTATGCAGGCAGTCTTTCGAGACTTTTTGGCCGAGGGGGGGGGGATAAAACTTTAAGGGAGACACGTTTCCTAATTGCCCTATATAAATATATCTAAATGCTGTCACATAAATAGAAACTAAGTTAATATAAAATGTCTCCAGGGGTACGAATAATCATCTCCGGGGGGCTTCGCTTACCCCCTGATGTATGCCTGAAAAAACACTGTATTTATGGCTTATGTGATCTATACGTATAGTTTACTATTCAAAATTCTGCGACGTCGATACATATATCTGGGTTACCTTACAAAAGGATCACAACAATTAGCTGCTCCGTACACTCGACTTGGAAGATTTTTAGCTTTCAAAACTCGTACAATGAGTCTCTCGGTGGTGACGTCATACTCGAGACCAAACCATAGACGACCCCTATGACCTTCAGGGAAATTTTCCTCTTCGGGAACTTCTTCAGGTAAGGACTTGTAAAGATCCGGATTGATTCCACCAAGAAGAGTTGGGCCTGGAGAAATGAAAAAAGAATGCTCTTTTTCAATCGATGCACACACACATATATATATATATTATGTATATACACACACAGAAATATACACGTTTTAAGCACCCATCTGCTGACGACATATTTTTTTTACTATTTGCTCTGAAAATTTTCTCGTTAATGTGGAAAGATTTATGTTAATTTTTTTTTATATAATATTCCATTCAGAAAATTATTTAACACATTTCCATATTAAATACAGATTATGACTTCGTGAATAACAATAAACAAAGAAATCCCAACACAAACTCGCTGAGTATCACACGTGTTGCTGGCATAATTTTACTATTTGCTCTGAAATTTTTCTCATTAATGTGAAATGATCACATTATATATTTTTTTATAATATACAATTCAGAAAATTATTTAACATATTTCCATATTAAATATCGAAAATGTATTTGCAATAACAATAAACAAAGAAGTCAGAAAATATTTTTTCTTTTTCTGGGATCCATTTAATATCCATAATTTAATTTCTGTATTTCAATAATTTCGCCCTTTACTTTTTCTCTGGTCACACCATATGGCACCACCACTGCTATTTTTAGCATCTCACTTGCACATGACCCAGTTTTCACTTGACGTTTAGTGTATATGTTGTTGTTGTTGAGACCCAGACCGTCCGACCTACCAGAAAGGTGTAAGGCAACTGTTTGGACGGCCGGGAAGTGCCACCCAATTTAGACCGGAACCCAGTGTGGGAGGCATCCACAGGGACCGTACCCTCCTTCCCCTACCACCAACCTCTCGGAAGGACTTACGGACCCACATGTTTAACGTGATCGTACTCCGCGTGAACACGGCGGCAGTTTTTGGCAGTGGCTGGAATCGAACCCGGGCCTACCGAGTGCAACTCCAGCGCGCTAACCAATGGGCTACCGCGCGCGTTTAGTGTATATGTGTATATTCTTTGGCTATCGGCATTTCTTCACTAAAGAAAGAAACCCGACCAGTTTCGAGATATTCATCTGCTTTTAGTCATTCTTTTCAGAGTTATTTATTTACGCTGGGATTTAAAAATAAAAGAAAAAGTATTTTATTTACTTACCACCTTCGAGCATGGAAAGTTTCGAACACAGAGCTCCAGCGCTCTCTAAGGAGGCGGCAGGGAAACCTGTGGGCTCCACGGGGCTCGGAGGGGCGTTCGTTGCTGAATTACTGGGCACTACAAAGTCCACTGATTTCTGTGTGCTGCAAGAATCGTAACCATGACCAGTCAAAATTATTGAGCTGAAGAATGCTAAAAAAGTACGAAACAGATACACAGAAATAGTATTGGAAGGATTTGGACTGTTTTAAAGGGTATAATGCAAGTTTTACAGTGTTTAAAGCATATTTTCGTTAATGCAAAAGAAAAACAACAAAAAACCTGAAGTCCAGAAGACGAAATGGGTACAAACTTAGTTCTTGTGTTTCTTATATGCTGTTTTAGGCTTATTTTTCGTCTTGTTGGAACTCATTTATTTTTCTTCGAACTTGACTCGCCTTGTTGGGGTATTTTTGCGCACACCTGTCTTGTACGTTTCTTATCGTTTCAGCTTGACTGGACTGTTCTTCATTCTGCTCTCTGATTGGCTCTCTCAGTTTGATTCTTAATCCAGGACTTTAGTATATAAATAAACTTCTCTGTTTTTTTTTCTGTTTGTGCCCGATATATTTGACCACTGACCCAAAAGTTCCGCTATTTTAGCTAGCGCATTTTGACGCCAGCCCAGTATTTGACGGCACTTATTCTTGTTCTCGTTTTATTTTATTTTTCGTTTTTCTGCCTTTTCCAGCCCTATATTTAGCTACTGCCTACATTCTGTCATGCAGGCAAGTTGTGCATCATCCTTCAATTACAGCAGATCACCTCATAGCACCCATCAGTATAGAGTACATAATGCTAAAATCACATATTGCTATTAAACAACAATCGTTAATTCTTTTCTTTCTGAGGTGGAAATACGTGACCTCGTTGTCACAGGAGCTCCGTATGTATGCATTTCGCCTTGGCTCGATATCAAAGAATCTCTAGCCGTCGAACCAAATAATCTCTAATCGTTCCAAGATATCCATCTTGCGGGTTTGGATGTCTTAGTCATCCGCAGTGATTATGAATTTCTCACAACGGTCTTTCGTAAACCTTTTTCGGTATCTCTACTTCCACATAAAATTTCCTGCCATCCGCCTAACCAAAAAATTGCTGCTTTCAGTACTTGTGTCTATCGTGGTTTGAACATTTGTTCCACTACGGATATCTCAATTCTGAGATCCATTATTTAAAAGCTGTCACTGGTTCCTCTCCCAGCATTGTTGATCGGGCAATTCAAAAGTTTTCTAAACCTTTCTCAAAGCTAACTTCTGAAAAATATGTTAATAACACTATCATTTTAAAAATTTTTCTGAAAATCAGTCAGCAGATTGCTTAAAATTCTTAAAAATTCAAATTCAGTATTGCGTGCAAACCTGCTAATAAACTGAAATTTTATAACCTCAAAGATCCTTTAGACATTCCTAATAGTTGGTGCATTTACAGTATTTCTTGCCAGGGTGGTCTTTCTTATATTGTTCAAATATTATTATTGTGCTTTAACATTCTGCATTTAAGAACATGAAAACTATGTCTAAAAACAGAATTTTAGTGAATCTACAATTGCTGAACATTGCTATCAATTTGAACACCGTGTTGAGTTTTCTTCAACAAAGATCATACAAAAATGCACTTCGATCTATGATCTTGACTTCTTTGAAGTCTTGATCATAGACCGAATCTTGAGTTCTTTGCCCTCTTTCTTCCCAATACGAAAAATTCGCAGCATTTAGTTAATGACTTGTCCAATACGGAGGGGATCCAGTACACAGGGTGATTAAAAAAGATGGGCCAAACTTTAAGAGGTGGTAGTGCAGACCAAACCAAACATTTTTCGTCATAGTTTACCGGGTTGGAAATGAAACTCGTTGGGAAGCAGTCGCTCCGCAGACTTAATAGCGTCATTCTGGTTGTTATTTTCTGGTTGAAGAAGAAAAATACGTATGCAAATTTAATCTGGGGAAGGGGAAGAACCCTTATGAAAATTTTCGTAACACCGAATGTACGTCCTTATCAGTTTGCAGCAGTTATTCGCAGCTCCAACTTTTGAGAGGCCGATCGCCCAATTTGCCGTGTCTTGACTTCTTTTTGTGGGGATATCTCAACAGGCTCGTCTATGACACTCCTCTTGAATCTGAAGAGAAAATCGTAGCCTGAATTTCGGTAGCTGCTGCCGAAAGGCGCGACATGCCTGGTCTGTTCGAGAGAGTTCGCCCATCCCATCATCGCCGCTGTGAGACATACATTCTGGTTGATGGTCGCTCTTTTGAGCCATTATTGTAATTATTATTTATTAAATGTCACTTTATAACTAAGTCATTCTTGCGCTTTGGCCTCGCCTCATCGGTTTCACCTTTAAGCGCCCACTGGCGCATTTACGTTTCATTTCCGACCGGGTAAACAATGACGAAACATGCTTGGTGTATACCATCACCTCGTACAGTTTGGTCCATCTTTTTTTAATCACCCTGTATATCGAAACAGCTGCATTCTGCATTATTCTCTTATTTGTGCTTCTAGACGTTGCTCAAGTTTTTCTCATCCTTCGCATAAAGCGTATTGTGCTTATTAAATAAACCCACTATTATCAACGAGTGAAAATAAAAAAATTTAACTCGCTTTCTAAATAATTTTAACTCGAAAGGAATGAACAAACACCGTTACGTAAAATCCATCCGTTCTCAAAATATTTTTTTTCACACTGTATATCTAAAATTGAGCGAGTCGAAGAAAATTTGGCAAAGATATTCCAATCAATCAATTTGAGAAGCCTATTTATTGATTATAATTGAATCTACGGATTGATTGAGGGGAAAACTTTTAATTTTTAGAACATTTTTTTTTTCAAAAAATTTAATACAAAATTACAGAAAAAGAAATATGTTAAAATGTGTTGCAAAAATGCCCATTTTATGTGTCATTTTTTAAGAAGAAGCGAATTACAAAGCAAGAACATGCACTGTTGAGATATTGCACATTTTTTTTTAACTCTAAAATAAAGAAAATCTAGAAAATAAGAATAGATTTAAATACGCATACTAGTATCAAATTATTGAATGTTTCGTAATTGATTTAAAAAATCAATGGATATCATAATTCAGTAGTTATTATCAGCGCCGTTCTAAACATATTACAAACTTTACAAAAAGGGAAACGCCCTATCTCTGGAAATAAAACAGCGAATTGCTTGGCGTTTTAAATTCGTATTTTAAAAGCTATAAGCAATCATTTTGAACAACATCTGGTCATAAAAAAACTCTTTTTACGGATATTAATTTCCCCAGAATATCGAAATTTGTAAATCTGTAGAGAAAGTTATGTTTTGGACACATCTGATTCTTTTAAAAATAATAAATATATCTTTGTGTTTTAATTAGTTTTTTATGTGTTTTTAATATGTTTTAATTTATAGAACATTCCCCCATTCGTCTGTTAAGAAGTACGTGATTTATATTTGTTCATCGGGCGCAAATTAGATTTTGCGCCCTTAATAACTGCGTTAAAATAAATTCAGTTCCATTAAATGAGTTACATACAGGTCGGGAGGAACACGTGATGTGCCGTGAGAAGAAGCAGGCGCTCGAACGTAAAATAAGCTCATGTAATCAAGAATGAACGCACATTTGAATAATCGTGCTTTAAGATCGTCATTTAGAGGGACTTGATAAAGAGAAAAAAACAAGCAAAATGAAACGAAATTTAAAGTAAAATTATAAAATATTTCGCTTGTGCGTTATTATAAAAAAAATGTCGCTATAACGATGTTTAACAAATTCAACTTCAATTTTAAAAAATCTGATGTGGGCAGCACATGGACTCAATACTCGCAGACTCAAATTCATTTCTTCTTTATTTCATTAATAATTCATTAAATTGAGTTTAATTGCATGAAACAACGTGCATAATTAATTAAGTTACACTGAATTGACACTTTTAATTCAGCTTTCGTTGCCATTTGGTAATTGGACTTATTCTCAAAACCGACGTAGCGAAAATGTGAAGAGTTTAAATATTTCGAGAAGGTTAGTCCTCGAGTAATGGGGTTAGTCTTATTCTTTTCATCGTCAAGAATTATTGTATGACAAGTATTTAATTAATGAATTTGAGCATACATAGTCCTTTATTTTATATTTTGGAAATTTTTGCAGGCCATTTTGTAAAAAAAATTAAGCTCTTTTTTTTTCGGATCGTACAAACATTCGGAAACATTGCACCTGCTGCACGCAGCAAGTGCAATGTTTCTGTCGCCGATGCCGATGGACGCCAATGCCTGCAAAGGGGGATCGAACTGTTTGGGATAAGGTGTGTCAAATGCCTGTCTTTTTGGGAGGCTCTTCGTTTGGGATGGACGCCGTCCCACCCGTAAGCAAAAGGTTAAAATAGAACCCAGTTCATTACAACACCAAACAGCTTCTCAAATCAATGCCACCTCGTTTGCGATGGGAGTTCGATCCTTTGCTTTGGACACGGCCCTTTGAACCGAGTTCTGGTAAAGAAGAGAAGAATGAGCGTCACTCACCACACGTAGTTGTAGACAATGGGGTCGATGGGCTTCGAGATCTTTGGCACGCTGGGTTGAAGTCCCAAGAAGGGCTGGTACAAGCTGCGCCTCCTCTTCTTCCGTCGGTAAATAGAATACCCGGCAACCAACAGCAGCATGGAGAGCGAGATCAACACGATGGCTGCAAGATGCTGGTAAGCTGCAAAAGGTTACGCCCACTTCAGTCGCATTATATGGTATCAAAGGACAATAATAGCTAGATACTTAATTGGATTCCATACAAAAGTGCAAGTGAAAACAAAAAAAAATAGAATTATATAAGATATATTTAAAGGTAGAGACTCTTTGGTCTGTTTTATTCATCAATAATTCATACTTCGCATATTTACGCTGGGTGGATAGGGTGAAGCGCAAAACCTTGGTGAGGTAGCTAATAAGAAGAGACTTAAGTTCGATCATGTGAGGAGGGTGAAGAAATCCATCTCTGCACTGGCTGACACTTCACTGCTTTCCACACGATTCAATGGCACCAATCTAAAACCCAGCGTTACTGGCATAATACAAAATGATCTGGTAGGCTACAGAAAACAATTCTGCAACATTTTCAAATAATATTGGTGTAATGATTTTATGATAGATTTTATTTACATGTATTATCTCACTGCATTTCTCTGTAAGAAAAAGAGAGAGTAGTTAGCCGTTGCTTACGTTGATGCTGTAGGAAACAAACTTTTCAATCCGCCCCTTTTTTTGTAACTAATCTTCTAATTATCTTAAATTTTCAATCATTACGCTATCAGAAAATCCCCTTAATTATCTATTTTACTTTCCTTATATACATAGTATAATGTATAAGGAAAGTAGTGTTGTTGTTGTTGAGACCCAGACCGTCCGACCTACCAGAAAGGTGTAAGGTAACAAGGAAAGTAGTGTGACAAAGTCGAAAATTCCAATTCGCGTTTTCGACTGGAAAGCACGTTTCAAGCATCTCTGAACTGGAATCAAACGTTGAGGTGATGTATGTGTGTGTGTGTGTTTGTGGGTGGGTGGGTGTGGGTGTGCGTCTGTGGAGACGATATCTCAAAAACAAATGAAACGATTCAAACGAAATTTGGTACAAAAATTACAATCAGTGACTACTGGAAGACTATTGTTTTTAAACGCAATCGAATGTTCAGAAGCCTCCCCCCCCCCCCAAATTTTGAAATGATATTTTCAAAAAATCATCAAAAAGTCAAAACCTTTAATAAAGTTACGTAAATAATTACTTCCTATATAATTTTTCATTAGAAAACGATCGCCACCAACTTTAGAACGCTAGCCTGAACCTTTATTGGGATATTGCACATTTTTCAAATAAATTTATCAAAAAATCACAAAATTGAAATAAAGTATTAACTATTGAGAAATATTTCGTGGTTGTATGTTTAATAAAGGCATTTAAATTGAATAAAGTTGAATTGTATATTAAAGCCAAGTGGGCAAGTCATTGTAAGTCATCGTCAAGTATGGTATCAACCGAAAGAGTTTTTTATGCCCTTTAAAGTGACCCACTATAATTGTAATCATTTGGACCCATGATACCGATTTTTAAAAAAAATTCTTGTAAAATTAGAAAAAAAACAAAAAAAAAGTCGAGTTGAGCTACACTCCATCTAATTTGCCTGTGTTTTTTATTTAGAAATTTTTATTTGCTAGTTATAAATAATTATTTAACACATATTCCAATCTTTGACTTATTTATTTTTACAACTGAAAAAAGTTTAGGTAACTATTAGGTTATCGACAAGAGTTCCAGAATTTTTTTATTTTAATTTTTATTTTATTTTATTTCATTTATTACTTTATTTATATACATATAATGTATAAGAAAAGTATTGTAACGGGTCGAAAATTCGAATTCGAGTTTTCGACGGGAGAGCACGTCTCAAGCATCCCTGATCACGAATCGAACATTTTGAGGCGATATCTGTATGTGTGTGTGTGTGTGTGTGTGTGTGTGTCAGAGAGTCTGTGAAGACGATATATCACGAACGAATTGAGCGATTCGAATGAAATTGGGTACAAAAATTACAATCCGTGAATACTGGAAGCCTAATATTTTTAAACACAATTGAATGTTCAGAACCCCCCTAAATTTTCGAGTAAAATTTTGAAAACATCATCAAAAAATCAAAACATTTAATAAAATTACCGCAAATAAACATTTCTTATGTAATTTTTCCTTAGAAAACGATTGACATAAACTTTAGAACGTTAGCATGAACCGTTCTTGAGATATTGCACATTTTTCAAATAAATTTATCAAAAACTCCCATAAATTAAAAAAAATATATTTCCTATTGAGAAACATTTTGACTTTTCATATGTAATACCATGCGATAAATTGGGTGACATCATTCTCGTGGATCTAGCTCGTTCCATTCATGAAAAAAGATATTTTGAGTAATACTTTTGCATTTGAACGCTAATAGTCATTTATCAGCTATAAGAATAACTTATTTCTCCGTCCATAACGCTTGGCGATATTTTGGCGATGAATTTGGCGGAATGTCGCCAACTTGGCGACTTTTGTAAATGCTGTCAAATTAACAAAAATCTCGCCAAATGGATAAAAATGACGCTAAATCAATGAAAATGACGACTAATTGATGAAAAATCAATATCTTGGAAAGAATATAAGTATCTAAGAATAACCTATTTTTTTTTTTACTGTAAAAGTAGTAAATTTATAGTATAATATAAGGAAAGTCATGTGCTGCCCACATCAGAATTTTTTTTTTTTTCAGCAACACACCACTGATTGTTATAGTTTCTTCTTAGTGAAAAACTGTTATTTGAATTATGCAAATTACAAAACTGTTACCTACTTTTAGTCTTATACGTAATTTCATAAGCCGACCACATCGATGGCAATATATCGTTGTAATTACCCGGTAAGTTATTTTCACTGATAGTGAGATCTCTAAAAATAAAACATCTTTTACTGTTTCTTGAAGCCGAAAGTGGTGTTTCTACAAAGTTTGTGGAATGTTCTAAAGAAACTATTTCTAAGAACTGCCATAACAGTGTTAGTTCGGTTTTGTTAGTGAGTTTACGTATGAGAGTTCAAAGTGTTGTAAATACATTGTTTTGAAAATACTATTTACTTATACAAAAATTCGCACACTGTCTAAATGAATTTGAAAAGTAAATACTAAATTAACAAAATAAATAAACAAAAATAAATACTGTTTATTGAAAATTTTCAATCTTCTTCTACTTGACAAGACGATTACTCAAAAGCTAAAAAGAGTTTTCTTTTAAAAATAAATATAGATTTAGAAACTAAATTTCCTAATACATATTTTTGTCGCTTACTATTTATATCAAGCTTTTATAGTTTCAAAGATATTTCGCTTGAAAATAAGAGAAATGAAAGAAACCTCACTCGGACAGATACTTTAATTTTTTTTTTCGAAAAGAAAAAAAATCAAAGTATTAAAATATTGAAATTATTTTTATCTATTCATAATCTGGACCCTAATTCTGACAAAATAAGAAAAATTATTTTTATTTTTATCATTTCCAGCATAGTTCAAATGTGTTTTTGATATTGTTCATTCTATCTGTCTGTCTGTCTGTCTGTCTGTCTGTCCGTCCGTTCGCACGATAACTGCCGTAAAAATGATTTTATCAAAATGAAATTTTAGTATGTTGTTGAGACGGTCTGTGGGACCTATGTGAATGTAAATGAATAATATCACCCAATTAGTTTTGGATTAAACCCGGTTTGAAAACGTTAAATGCATTGAACCCTATATGGGAACTGATTTTTCAAACATTTTTTAAGCAAAGTTAAATTTCACAAATTGTTTAAAACATTTTAGGAAATATTCAAACTATCCCATGAAATAGATAAAAAAATTTCAGCAAAATATGTTTAGTAGTTTTCTAAATAAAAATTAAAATAATAATTATACCCATATTATATCAAGAAATCACGTGACCCACTTCAAAATAAAATATGACATCCATATTTTTCTACCAGTGTAAAAATCGTGAATTTTAAAGTTCTTTAAAATTTATATTTATTGTTGCATCCGTCGTAAACCGCTTTATTTTTGCGTATTTTCTGTGCATCTATATTCTGCGCCAACGCAATGACACTATTTTTGAGTTTAAATGATCATTCAAATTTGATTATTTCTACAACGAGGTCTAATTTTAATGGATGCAGAATGTAAGCAAGTGACTGTAAGATGAGTTGCATAAGAATAGCTGAACTTTTTTCACATAAAATTATTTAGCTCTGGAGTTTGGAATAAAAGTAATATGAATGAAATAATCATTGCTTTTACATAGAGCGCCAGACGATTTATATTTCGATGATGCCATTTGAATAAAGTTTTTTTTTTCGATGAGCTATTGGGCTACTACTATTTTTATCCAGGTTAGTATCTTACGGGGTCGTTATCCGTTCAATTTGAAATCGGCGTTCAATATTCTAGAGTCCACTGAATCTGTACTAGGGTAATTTTCAGACCTCCGACATCTTTGCACTAACCTACAGGGTTTATTTGTTCGAGCGCCAATGTAAAGATCCTTGCTACCCTAACCGGGAATCGAACCTTGGATCTCCGAACTGGCCGACCGACGCTGTACCGTTGAGCTATTGGGACGAAATTGCAAGCTCTTATTGCCGAAATGGACTCTGCAGATGTTTATTTATATTTCGATTTTGACACTATATATCGATGTATCAATATTGCCGAAGTCATAAATACTTAAAGGTAGGGTAACATTAAATGGAAGTCATCTAAATATTTAAATATTTTATTGGGTTTGTTTACCTTCAATATTTAAATTCTAAAATAGGGTTCTTTGACTTTAAGTATTTAAATGTTGAACAGGTTTGCTTAATTCACAGTTTTTAAATTTTAAATTTGTTTATCTTTAAATATTTAAGGAAGTATTTTATTAAGTTTTAAAAATGTATGCATTGAAAGGTTTTATTTGCAATTGGTTAATTTAACAATTTTAAGAGTCATACTGTGTCTAGGAGTCTTTAATAAATTTAAATGTTTCCATTTAAAAATGCTTTATTCATTTTGAAAATGATATAATATATTTAAAATGCGAAGTGTTTGGTCAGCAGAGGTGAAGGGGCACAGGGAATTATTTAATTATTCACTGCCCATTTCCAATGCTTTGGATCCAATTCGATTCATGTTTACAATCTAATTTATTTAAAACAAAACAAAATATTATGCTTGAGCACCCATATTTCTTCAAGGCAGAAACAGATTGAACTGCACCACTCGTGATATATCCCTCCCATCGGAAAACTTCTACAGGTCGAAACATTAAATATCTAAATTATAACCACTATAGTTCAAAAACTAAGAACTCAATCTGAAATCTAATTATATGTTCATATAGGGCTTTAGAAAAGGCTACAAATTACTTCTTATATAATTCATAGTTAGCACTTTCAGATTTCGAGATACAGTCGAACCAACCTTAAACTGAATTCAGGGCACCTGAAGAATTTTCCGTCTTAAAAATGTTTCCGTTTCATGCAGGTCATTTCAGGAAAAGCTAAGTTTAAAAGTTTAGCTGGAAATGCTGATAGTCTATATGTAATTGTTCACCTATACATCAGACTTTAAAAATTCTGAAAAGTGCATTTAGATAAATCCGATTAATACTATACCATAAGAGCTAATTTAATTATTTTAAATATGTATAAACGTACATTTTTGCATGTTGCGATCACAGGAGTATATTTAAATAAAATATTGAATAATTAAATTAAATATTTTGATAAAAACGATAAATGCATTAAATAAATAAATAATAAATTTGATAAATACATTAAATATTTTGATAAAAACGCTTATCCCCCTTATAGAAAGTTGATTTACTGAGATGGATCAAGCTCAAATTCTGAAATAATAATTGCATTTGGATATTTACGTCTGCCTTCGGGTGCTTGTAAAAGGAATAGAATTGTGGCGCTGCAATTTTACGCCAAAAAGCTTCTTCAGTGGTTTATTAACCGCCATTACGCTGTGCTGTCTGTTTGTTAACGTACATAAAAAGACGGCTGCAATAAAAGAGATAATTCGGATTTAATAAATTATGGTTCACAGCTAGAGGCCGTTTTGCCCTAGTCCAATCCTGAATCAAATCATGGAAAATGCTATACATGTGTAGGGAAAGATTTATATACAAGATGTAGAAAAAAGTGTGCAAAAAATCTGATGTGAGCAGCACATGACTTTCCCCGCAGACTCATTTATTTTCTCTTCATTGTTTTAACAACTCATTAAATTGAGTTCAATGGCACAAAATAACACTGAATTAATTTAATTCAATTTTTGTTTTTATTTGGTAACTGGAAATTTTTTTAAAGGCGGCGTAATGAAAATGGAAAAAACTCAAATATCTCGAGAACGATTAGTCCTAGAATAATGGACTTGGTCTTATTCTTTTCCTCGTCAAAAATTACGTATAGAACGCGCATTTAATGGATACATTTGAGCACACGTAGTCTTTTATTTTAGATTTTGGGGAGTTTTGAGGACAATTTCTTAAAAAAAGGCAGGTTTTACTTTTCCGAATCATATCAAAATCTAATCAGCACCAGGGTATCCCACGAGTGACTTATCTACCAAATTTTATGAAATTTCGCTAATTAGTTTTTTAGTTAGATTGGATACATCGATTTATGCGGATCAATTGGCAAAAAAAGGCAGGTTCTTTCATACCGAACCGTACCAAAAATCTAATCAGCACCAGGGTCACCCACACGTGACTTAGTTACCTACCCAATTTTATGAAATTCGGTCAATTCGTTTTTCAGTTAGAGTGGATACATACATTGCACAGACAGACAATGGTTGTTTCGTAATCTAGAGGTACCAAAACGTGTAGATTCGTCGAAAACTCGAGTTGCGATTTTCGGCATGATTCCAGTACTTCCCCTATACATTACCGCGTATTGCAGGGAAAGTAAAAAGCTTTAAATAAAGTGGAGAATTATGAAATAGCACTGTAAATGATGTGCAGAATTTTTGTAAAACATTTATAAAAATCTGAACCGGACAGCACATGACTTTCCCTACAACACTCACATTCATGTTTTTCTTCATTTCTTTAATAATTCATTAAATTGAGTTTTATTAGACACAATAACGCGTATAATTATTTGAAATGACACTGAATTTGCATTTTTAATTTAGATTTCGTTTTCATTGGTTAACAGGACGTATTTTCAAATGCGGCGTAGCAAAAATGGTAAAAAAACTAAAATATCTCGAGAACGGTTAGTACTAGAGTGATAAGATTCATCTTGTTCTTTTCATTGTCAAACATCACGTATAAAACAAGCATTTAATAGATACATTCGTAGTCTACATATATAGTCTTCTATTTCAGATTTTGACGATTTTTGTGGGCCATTTCGTAAAAGAGGCAGGTTCTTTTTTTTCGAATCGTACCAAAATCTAATCAGCACCATCAGGATAACTTACAAGTGACTTATCTACTAAATTTTATGAAATTTTGTTAGTTTTTTTTATCTAGAATAGATAAAAGAAATTTTTGCGGGCCATTTCGCAAATAAAGGCGGGTTCTTTTATCTCGAATCGTACCAAAAACTAATCAGCTCCAGGATCACCCACAAGTGACTTACCTACCCAATTTTATGAAATTGGGTCCATTAGTTTTTGAGTTAGAGTGGATACATACATTGCACAGACAGACAGACAGATAGACACACACACAGACGTCTTGCTAAAAATAATTTTTTTTATGTTCTACAGGTTCCAAAACGTGCAGATCCGTCGAAAATTCGAGTTGCGATCTTCGATATGATTCAATATTTTCTCTATGCATTACCATATATTATAGGGAAAGCAAAAAGTCTGATGTGGGCAGCACATGACTTTCCCTGCAGACTCATATTCGTTTCTTCTTTATTTCTTTAATAATTCATTAGCTTGAGTTTAACTGCCCAAAATAACACTAAATATGCATTTTTAATTCAATTTTTGTTTTTATCTGATAATTGGACATTTTCCCGAAAGCGACGCAACAAAAATGCAAAAAATCTCTAATATCTTGAGAACGGTTAGTCCTAGAGTAATGAAGCTGTTCTTATTCTTTTTCTCGTCAAACATTACGTATAAAACAAGCATTTAATGGATACATTTGAACATACGTAGTCTATTTTTTAGATTTTGGCCATTTTTGAGGGCCATTTCGCAAAAAAAGGCAGGTTGTTCTTTTCCGAATCATACCAAAATCTAATCAGCACCAAAGTATCCCACAAGTGACTTATCTACCAAAGTTTGTGAAATTGGGTCAATTAGTATTTCAGCTAGAGTGGATACATGACATTTTTGAAGGCCATTTCGCAAGAAAAGGCGGGTTCTTTTTTTTCCGAATCGTACGAAAAACTAATTAGCACCAGGGTCACACCCAAGGGACTTACCTACCCAATTTTATGAAATTCGATCCATTAGTATTTCAGTTGGACGCACAGACAGCCAGACACACAGACGTCACGCTAAAAATAGTGTTTTCGTGTTCCAGAGGTCCCAAAACGTGTAGATTCGTTGAAAACTCGAGTTGCGATTTTTGGCATGATTCCAATACCCGTAGAGCCTCCCGTAGGGGTTGCGCGAGCTGGGGCAGAGCCCCCTATGGTTCTTAACATAAAAATACTAAACTTGAAAGATATTTTACATTTATTAACTTTTAGTGAATGAAAATTTTCTTGTAATTTTTCACGGATACTCACTAGTTTAAACATAATTTTGCGTTATGTAAAAAAAAAATCTGATATGGGTCGTACATGACTTTCCCTGCAGACTCAAATTCATTTTCTCTTTTTCTTTTATAATTCATTGAATTGAGTTTCAATTGAGCACAAAGTAACTATTATTTGAAATGACACTGAATAGGTACTTTTAATTCAATTTTCGCTTTCACTGGGAAACTGAACGCAGTTTCAAAGACGGTGTAGCAAAAAAAAAACTAAAATATCTCGAGAACGGTTAGTTCTAGCTAGAGTGATGGAATGGGTCTTATTCTTTTTATCGTTAAAAATTGCGTATAAAACAAGCATTTAAGTGATACATTTGGATATACATAGTCTTTTATTTTAGATTTTAACGATTTTTGCATGACATTTCGTAAAAAAGGCAGGGTCTTTCTTCCAAATCGTACCCAAATCTAATCTCACTAGGATAACCTACATGTGACTTATCTACCCAATTTTGTGAAATTTTGTCAATTAGTTTTTTAACTAGAGTGAATATATGCGATTTTTATGGACCATTACGCAATGAAAGGCAGGTTCTTTTATCCAGAATTGTACCATAATCTAATCAGCACCAGGGTCACCTACACATGACTTACCTATAAAATTTTATGAAATTGGGTCCATTCGTTTTTGAGTGAGAGTGGCTACATACGTTTTACAGACAGACACACACACACACGGAGAGAAAGAGAGAGAGAGGGAGAGAAAGAGAGAGAGAGAGAGAAAGAGAGATGCCACGTTAAAAATAGTTTTCTCGTGTTCTAGAGATCCCAAAACGTGTAGATCCTGTAAAAACTCGAGTTGCGATTTTCGACACGATTTCAATTTCATTAGCATGTATTGTAGGAAAAGTAAAAATCAATTTCGCTTACATACAACTGGAGCTATTTGCAATAACTTGATATTTTGCCACGCATTAATGGATTTAACTTTCGTTTATGAATTAACTAGTAGATATGTCTGGCGTTACTCGAGAGTTAAAATATGTATATGTCCCAGTAGCATTCTAAATAATATTGCTCTCTAAAAATATTTAATGAAGTATTTAATTAAATTCCCCTAAAAAGAAATAAAATAATTTCTGTTCTCGCAATGAAAAATTATATTTACAGAAAGATCGATAATAAAACATCTAACATCCTGGTCCAGTTTGTAAATGAATGTATAAAAAGTATGAAGTTTGGTCATCGTACGGCCAAAACAAAGACGCTAAAGTAGTAGGAGATATACCCGCGACAGTGTCATGTGGGTGTGTCTGTCAGTTTGTTTATCTATGCAATGTATGTATCCACTCCAACTTAAAAACGAATGGATCCAATTCCATGAAATTTTATAGATAAGTCATTTATGAGTGACCCTGGCGATGATTAGATTCTGGTTTAATTCGGGACAAAAATAATCTTTTCTGCGAAATGTCTTGCAAAAATTGTATGTATCCATTCTAGCTTAAAAACTAATCGATCCAATTTTACAAAATTTTATAGATAAGTCCGTGATGAATTAGTTACTCCTGGTGCTGATTAGATTTTGGTACGGTTCGGAAAAAACCTGCTTTTTCTTGTGAAATGGCCCGTAAAAGTCGTCACAATCTAAAATAAAAGACTAAGTTTGCTCAAATATATTATTAAATACTTGTTTTATACGTAATTTTTGACTATGAAAATAATAAGACAAACCCCATTTCTTTAGGACTAGCCGTTCTCAAGATATTTTAGTCCTTTTTGTCATTTTTACTACGCCGCCTTTGAAAACACGTCCAGTTAAAACTTAATTTAATGAATTACTAAAGAAATAAAAAGAAAATGAATTTGAGTCTAGGGAAAGTCATATGCTGCCCAGATTAGATTTTTATTAATACCTCGACAACCCCCAGTCCTGCAAATAGACGGGATTACCTGTGGGGAAGTCGAGAATAATCGTACCAAATTTGAAAACAATCCGTCGAAACTGTGAATTTGCATAGACAAACAAACAGGTTTTTGAATTATTTGAATTTTATTGATATATATATATATATATATATATATATCAATAAAATTCAAATATTTTATTGACATCCTAATAGTGAAAAAAGCATGCACAAAAATGTTTTGCATAAGCTCAGAGTATTATTAATTTATCAACATTAGTTGTAGGAAAATTTGTAAAATCCCAAGAGAAGATTGACCTAAAATAAAATGAAAATAATCTTTGTTTGTTAATAAAATTGAAATATTTAAGGTCAATGAGGACTTTTACAAATTTTTCCTACAACTAACCTTGATACATTAATAATACTCTGAGCTTATGTAAAGCATTTTTATGCACGCTTTCTTCAATATGTGGAGGTTTAGGCTCATGTAAACGTTACCTTTACCTCTTCGACTTGCTAATCTATTAAGAGCAATACTAAATATTTAAATGACTCAAATATCTACAAAAAAATTATTGGAATCATTAACATTTATTCTGAAATTTAAACGAGTTAAATATTTTTACATTCGTATTATTCATAATTTCGAAATATCCACTTTCAAACTACATATGTTCTATTGTATCAGTTACATTCTTTATTTTTTAATGTATAAAAACTAAAATCATGTAAAATAATAAATTGATAATAGTATTATTTCAAGCCGACACATTGGATTCATAAACTAATTCCGCTTTAAAAGTGCTTTTAGGTTAAAATCTTGAGGTCGGATATTTTTTGGAAAAAATCTGTTTTCCTTATCTAGTCGTAGGAAAAAATAAATGAATGACTTACGACTGAAAATGTATATAAAACATAATTTTTATTACGCTTATTTTTATAGAATTTTATTGACACACTATCGTGGTGTATCATACAGAAATGATTGAAAGTTTAACATAATCAATAAAAATTATAAATTATATCCATACTGATAATCGTTACAATAAACTTTCTGCAGCATATAAATTTGCGTTGAATGCTAAATGATTCATTTTCTGCCAGCTGACTAAAAGATGATATATTTACACATGAAAACATGGAGTAAAGCCTGTCATTTAAAAAATATAAAATTCATAATCAAAACTTTCCTTTTCTAAAATTTATAGAGAAAACTTACCGTACAACTGCGTCCAAACAGATGCCGATGTTCTGTCGGTTGATGCGTCGGATTTCAGGTAACGAGCCATATTGACATCCGATGGCTCGGCTTTGGTGTTGTTGAAATTTATATCAACAGTGTCTTCACGTTTCTTTGGATCAAAATCATTTTCCAATTCATTTTGGTGAACAAAATTTTCATAACTCATTTCTGCTGATCGAGATATTTTAACCAATTAAATCCAGAATGTTTGTCGACTATAAGTCTTTAATTTATTATAAAACTCGTTGAAATACCACTCATCTAGAATTCCAATACCCTCAACAGCAGAAAGAGTCTAGTTTCAAATCTAAAAATTGTATCTTAGTTATGTGTTCAAAATATTTATAGATTTTACATTTTTTTTTTATATACAAACACTCCCAAATTGACTTTGAAGTTGCTTAACAGCAGTACTATAGACGTGTTTGCTCACAGAAACTGTTTTAAAGAAAATTATATTTAAATTGTTAAAAATATTTTTCTGGTATAGTTTGGTTATAGGAACTTTATAATAACATGTGTTAACAATGACATGTGTTAACAAAGTTTTTCCCCATCTAGCAAATCTTTCTCATTAGTAAAATTCTTTAAATTTTTGTTTTGGCCTTGCTTATAAATTACAAAAAAGTTAATTCATATTCGGAAATTTATTTGAAATGCTGCAATCCATCAACCATTTTTCTTTTCTTTTAAAAATGTTTGGAATTATTTTGGCGTACTTTTTACATTTTTATAAAACACCTGCGACTATAAATTTAATTGCGTGGATCATTTTTACATAATTCAGCAATTACGTAAAGCATGTGACCAAAGTACATGAAATGCTGCCTTTAAAGTTTAATGAGTTTGAAGTTGTTTATAACACCTTTGAAATTTAAAAATAGAAAATAAGTTAAAATGGAATTAAAGAGAAGTGAATTCCTCGGAATTATTTTGATATGCTTATTACTATATTTTTTAAAGCATCATCTATAACTATTAATTTTATTTTACAGACGATTTTGACACAATTTAGCCTTTTTATAACAGAGAACGAACTTCAAGAGAGTTATAAGTTATTTATATCGATTTTGAAGTTCAAAAGATGCCAATATCAAATTTCATGGAATGACTTTGATATGCTTCAAAATCTCTCTCGGAAACGTTAACTTCAATTATTAATTATATTGCACAGATGATTTTTCACACAGTTCACACAGTTTCACGTGATCGAGAGAAAAAATAACGCGAGAGTTAAAACGGATCGGTGTCACTTTAGAAGTAACGCGTTATAAATCCGCGTTATAAATCCGCGTTATAAATCCGCGTTATAAATTCACTTTATGAATTCATCTCTGCTCTCACACTTGGAGTGGATTGTGTTCGAACCATACAAAGAAGCTCGTTCCAGGTTGTCAAATCCGGAAAATTGGATCCAGAAGATGAGAGCAAAGGAGCTTGTGTTATTCCAAGGGTTACTAGGATGGAATTCGATGAAAGTCGCCAAACAGCGCCAAAACACGTCCTTGCCTATAATACTACAGAGACAGAAAGGCCGCCTAAAACTTGAGGTATTTTTACTCATTCTTCAAATTATGAAGGGTATTTTATCAAAGTGAGTAGTATATAAACAAATCTGACATAAGCAATACGTGATTTCCTCTACAAATAATTTTTCTTTAAATTTTCTCACATTAAAAATATTATTTTTACTCGCTTTCTCTTTTGTTGCTTATATATTTGTTTCTCACACAGATTAATATGAGAAATGAATACTTATTTAAATAACATCTGATTTCAAGTTTTAGACAATTTTATTTTTTAATTGACTACTTCATGCCTGATTACTTCATGCCTTTTTATTCAATGTTCAATATCGAAGGTACTAAATACTCCTGGACAACTGAAATAGGTGAAAATTTCATCGCCCCCCCCCCCTCTTTTAAATTACCCAGAGGCTTTAATTTTGAAACTGGAAAATGAATGCTCATTATGTGACATATTTGGGTTAATAATATTAATAACACACACACACACATACAGATATATATATATATCAAACAGTATATAATATCCAAATGGTAAGTTTCAAACCAGATAAAACATAAAAAAACCCACAAAAAAAGAACAAGAAAAAGAATAGTACCAAAAGATGACCGAGGGATGGTTGAGACCCCCTCACCCCGGTTGAGCAAGCTTTACGCCATGGCCACACTCCCGGAAGCCGGTAGTTTTCTTTATCTAGGCCCATTGTTCCTATAATTATATGGGTAATTGAAACAAGCAGATCATTAATCCGTTGAAATTAATCACAAGATGTTGGAAAAGTATAACTGTTAATCATAAACCCTACTGAACCGTTGAAAATTGCGCATCCCGTATACGACTTACTGCCATTATTTATAATAACCCTCCGTCAACTCAACCAAGCCATTAATCAAGAATTACTAACGGTTGCTGTTAAACCATAAAAGGTTAAAATCATTCTGTTCAAAAATCCAACCGGATAACCTTCAGTCTTTGCCTCAGTCAAAAACCATTTATCCTGTTCATATCTGTCTCTACTACGAGAGTTTAACAGTTTGTTTCTTGACAGTTGATTCAAAATGATATTTCGAAAGACTACACGACTCAAACAAGTATCCCATGGTGTAAAGAAGTTGACATCGAATTTAAAATCTGTTCGTTTGTCATAAATGCGGTAAGTAGTGTTTCACTCCCGAGGTGATCTATCGAAACACCAACAACGATAAATTCTGTCCGATGGCCGTTACTTTTTGTTTTCTTCCTTTTTTCCAAACAAAGCCAACCGCCCAGCTCACCTGAGGGTTTAATGCAACAAGGTGGACGACTGGGAGAAGACTCCAGGCCACAGGAGGCTGAGGAGTCAAAAAACAAAAAGCTATACATATCATACAAAAATAGTACAACATGATGAGAGTAGGATAACAAATTGTTAAGCTAATATAAGGAGTATTCCAAAAAGGTATATCCAACTATAGTTGGGTAATAGAATAGATATAGTATTTTATGTAAAAATCAGTATTAAAATAATGACAACAATGCTAAAGATAAACAGAGATACAATTATGTATTTTAGATAAAAATAAAAATAGGTGAATAGGAAAGAGTCATATATATCGCTCATGTACAAAAGTTAAGCATAATTCGTAAAATGCGAAAAATTCGGAGTTAATATGGATACAATAGTTCACAATCAGTTGTAGAGAATCGTTGGACGAAGGTAAATCATTGTGCATATGCAAAACAGTTCAGTCGACGTCGATATGCGCAAAGCACCGGCGCACGTCGGAACGAGTATAAAACGGCCTCGAGCGGCATGGCCAATTGAGGCAGAATTTCGCTATTACTGCGTACAGAGCGTTGTTAACAATCCAAAAGGACAAAAGATATCACAGAAATGCCAACTGGACATGTTTTTGAAGGGACGAATTATTGGAATGCTGGATCCGGTCGATCCCAAACCGAAGCGTCTCGAATTCCAAATGTGCCTCAGTGTGTGATCTCCAGACTGTGGCAGAGGTACCAAACCACTGGATATGTTATCCGACGACCAGTACAAGTCGGCTAAGGGTAACAACTACTCGGCAAGACCGATATTTGGTGATGACTGCGCGACGGCGGAGGAACCGTTCTGCCATACAACTGGGTTCAGCCCTGACAGCCGCCACAGGAGTCGCTGTTTCGAGACAAACTATTTACAGGAGACACAGACATATTGATCTCTATGCCAGACGATCAGCAGTTTGCACCCCCCCCCCTGACATCTGCACAGAATCGGGCGCGTTTACAAAGGCGTTTGGAACATCGGCAGTGGAGTGGACAGCAGTGGGACAATATCATGTTCAGTGATAAGTCCAGGTTTAGCCTGCAAACTGATTCTCGTCGTACCACGATCTGTAGAGAACGTGGAACGCGTTTTCACCCGAGAAACATCACGGAAAGACATCGTTTTCCGTTTGGGGGAGTCATGGTCTGGACAGGCAGCATGATGAACGACCGCACAGACCTCCACATCTTTGACACGGGGTCGGTTACCGGTCAAAGATACAGAGACGAAATCCTTGAACCTGCCGTTCGATTGTTTCGAGGTGCTGTTGGTCCTGGTTTCATATTCATGGATGATAACGCGCCTGCGGCCTTGGTGGACGACTTCCTTTAAACTGAAGATATCCAGCATGCAGTGGTCTGCTAACTCTCCTGATCTGAGTC